>JASDQU010102317.1:170765-196239 GCA_032191745.1 Picea mariana | reverse complement strand
AAATCAAATATGGATTATAGTGATTAAATTATATCATTTGCACATGATTAAGATAGATAAAGTAGTCATTAACCAGATACAAATTGATATACATAACATGAAACAAAATATTGATATAATGAGAAGCTAAAGCTGTGACAAAACACCAAATTCTGCCTCAGTCTGTATTAAAATTTCATATCCTTGTTCTCCCACGAATGAGGATGTCATTATTACAAAAATAATAAGTATATATAAGTCTCTCCACAGGGTAAAACCTCCCTGTGGATAATATCAAACTGTTTTACACAATCTGGGAGATATCCCAAAATCAACTAAACTAGGAAACTAAAATGCAAGTGAAATATTTCAAATATCCCCTAACTGCTCATCAAATCCATTGCAAGTTCGAATTTATCTACAATAGACCAAAAATAACAAGTTAGAAAGGTATTTCATCAACAAAACAATAAGAACTTGATTCTACAGACTTAGCTATAGAATCATATGATTCTGTAGCTAGTCTAAAACAACATACAGGATCAGAACAGAAATCAAATCAAATCTTTTTAAAAGAATCAAATCCAATTTTCTTTCAATAAACATTAAAAACGAATCACTAATGATTCAAATGACTTTATCATTCAAATTAAACAAAATCAACAGTGCTTCAATCAAAAACAGGGGTAAGAATACTTTGTTTTTCTTTTACCATAAAATCGAGTGAAACAGTAACAAGACTGTTTCATATCAAATAAAATTAAAAGTGAGTCATATTGTGTGTGATACGATCTAATCCAACACAATCATAATCCATTCGTTATGGCTATAATAATGTAGAATAAGATTCATGTTGTTTTAATTAAATACAAAGATGGAAAGATTGTTACGATTATGGGTAAATAAAACATGCATAACAACATCAACCAAAATTCGCCATAGATTTCCATCACTGAGCGTTACACAGTCAACGGACAGGATCAAATAGTGATCACAACCATCATCAGATCGACAGAAGTGATAATCGTAAACTGGGAAACAATCGAAACAAATCGTGACTGAGTTAAATATAGAAACAAATCGTGAACCTGGGTATAGTCACTTTCATTCCTCAAATCAAATTTAAACAGTATATTCATTTCAATATGAATCGAACTGATAACATGGTGGAACTGATAACATGGTGGAGTAAACCAACGCGAATTAACCGACTGGGTATAACTGTTATGATTTGTATCTATTCACGATTTGGGTGCATATAAAATATAATCATATTAAACATAATCCAAACTGTATTCGAGCTGGTCGAAAGTCATATGTAAATAAAACCGTAACAGTTAACCATATCACAATTGTCACCAAACATAGCATATACATTATAAAAAAATCAAAAGGAAATGTGATTGTGTTCAGAATCGAATATGAGAAACAACTTGTGTTTATAATAGATACCAATGACTTCAATCGACAGTAGAGCATCCAATTTAAGCTAAATCAAACCAATCCAATCCATACCATGATCAATCAAATCGAAGGAAATCCAATCAAAGGTAAACTGGGAAAATGAAATTCGATTTATCAAAACAGAATATGTACATAATGTGACAGAGCAAATCCACCCTGTAGACAGAACTATTCAAAGAATTTGAATTCGTTATATAAACAAATGATAGAACATACCAGTGAGGTTGCTATCATGCCAACTTTGAATTCACAACCGTTGTAGCTGATTCCACATTTTTAAACAAAATAGAGCCTGTCGTCCTCTGTTTCTTATCAGTGGCTTGCAACTTAGCCTTTTGACTGGTAAGTCGTGCAACCTGGTTCTCCAAAGAGTGAATTCTCGACTGTAGCATTGGCACATCAAGATAATACCTCTCTAACCACGAGCTACATTGATCACAGGGTGGTACTGTAGGTTGAGGCAGAGCAGGAGAGGGTTTTGATGAATGATCGAGGGTTTCACAAGGCAGCTTAATGCCTGGGTAGTTAGGGTCGTTTTGCAAGCAAGGTGGTAGGTTTGACACAAATTCATACGAGGGTTCGGCACAAAAACCTTCCGAATAGGGATACTCACTAGCCAAAAAACGCTCCACTTCTGAGTCAGAGTCTTCACTCAAAATGATAAGATCAAGGTTGACAGGAGGTTTCAACTTGTTCCTTTCCATTTGAGAGATTAAATGGGCATTCTTTTTGCCTTTGGCATTTGCAGTAGGCTTGGCTTTAGGATTTTTTCCCACAAGTTTAACAGTCTCGACACCCTTGGTCATAGAGTGGGGTAGGTCGATAGGTGAGTCGGGTAAGGGTTTAGGTAACATAATACTGTAGGGTACCAGGGGTATAGTCTTGTCCTCGGTAACCACAGGTTTTTCAACCTGTGGAGGATTCAAAACCTCAAAATCATTGCGAGCAAGGAAATCATTCCAACAGTCTCCGTGTAACCCCAAATGACAGACAACAATCATTTTAACCAGCCCATAGTGAAAGAGGCTGCTATCAACCTGGTTCCTTTTGTATTTCTTAGACAATTTGAACAGGCTTCTATGCAAATAATACGGCATATTGAGATGATAACCCATAAAAACCATAAGAAAATGAAGCTGGTGTAAGAAAACAAAACCATACCGACCTTCGCAGGTGATAAACTATTTGATAATCATTAATAAATCATGCCAGCGCTGTTTCAACATGGTCACATGTAAACCTTTGTCACAGGAGCTAACCTTACGTGACTGGAAGAGCAGAGTCCAAGGGACCTCTTCCACTTTGCAATTCTTGGACCATCGTTGTCCAGTGACTGACAAACCCGTAGCAAGACTTACAAATTGCTCATCAATTTTCAATTGAACATCACCGACCTTGGCTCGACAGCCATCAAAGGTCAATGCGAATTGTCGGGCAACACAGAGGTTAAAACCATCAAATTTTTGTATGAACGGGCACCACCCATTGTCCTCGAGGTCACTGTGTGCAATGTCGAACATCAACAGAGCCTGGATGCGATTTGGTTCAGTCCTCACGACTGGAGCCATGGTGCAAGCACATGGTAAGGGTTTGGTTCGAAAACACCAGCACACAGGAGCAGAGTCATTTGGTCTAACCACTATGAACGATCAAAGGGGAAGCATTTAATGTGCACATGCGAGGGTGGTGGAATCACTTACCGCCATGCATAATAGTAATGGCAAAGTACAACTGGCGATTAATCCTCTGTTCAATAAATCATAACATAGTTTAAAACTTATCATTCGGAAAACCCAAGAATCAAACGGTGGATGATATACCAATGCGCTAATGTAAAATTTCAAACCATTGTCATTCAATGCGAAATAAAACCCAAAAATTAAATATGCGCCATCGTATAAGTGTGTAATCAAAGTTTTAAAACATAGTGATAATCGATATTTATAAAATTGACAAGCCAAGAGCCATAACAATAAGGATCACATCATATATATAAAAACAAAAATAAACCATGACCCTTATGCAATTCATGGAATCAAGTATAACCCATAAATTTACATGCTCAATGCCTTACCAATTAAATAAAAATCAAGTTGCGCAATCAAAGTAAGAATAGGGAAATAGGCATAGTTCGAAAATCATTACAGCCACTTAATGATAAACCAAAGGTAAGTTCCACTCAAAATATCAATGCAAAGATCATGACAGTTCAAATAATGATGGAGAAGTTTTCACGCTTACAGCCATGAAAACTAAATGAAGACCAACTTGCAAATGTCGCAAGAAATGAAAATATCGTCTATTTGCAAAATGCGACGACAATTTGAAGTTCAGAAGACATAGGTGTAGGCAGCTTATAAGGCAATAGAAAAAATTGAATTGGCTGCCAACAATGGCGACTCACTGGAAGAAGCAGTTATCTTTGTCAAAAGAAATAAATTCAGATTAGGACAACAAAAAAAAAATTCAACTCAAAAATAACAACCAGAAAATCGTACTAACATCATCATTTACCATCTTTTCTAGCGATGTTTTAAAAGATGAAAACTAATATCAGTCTTAAGATCAGCAAGTCACGATATTAATGATAAAATCTTCAATACTGTTGGCATGGCCACTGCTGCCAGCAAGTGTCCATAGCCTCGATAGGGTTGCCATTTAACCCACTCTGACATCTGTATCCTGTCAAGAAGTTCTAGATCAGAATAAAGGACATTAAAGAGGTTTCTCATAATTTTTTACACAGATTTTCATGTACCCAACATTGCTTCACTGCCAGCAAGCCTGTTCAGTACCCCGATGAATTTTTCTTGGCACCATGCATGCATTTACCCGCTGCCAGCGGACCTGTTCAGCATCCCGACGGGTTTACAAGCACTTCCCACAACTCTTATTAATATTTTTATTTTGTTTCCTTTTGTAGATATATAGCCGAGCGGGGTGACACTGAAAATCTTAATATTTTAACATATTTTTCAGACCTCATCAGAATTTTTTAACACTGTCCTTTATTCAGCTCCAGAAATGTTTTATTTATAAAAACAACTTCCTATGACAGGGAGACATCTTTTGAGTCATTCCTTTACGGAAAATGGACAGCGTAAAAAGATAATACATGATCATGACAAACTTTGCTCAGAGATTGAAATCAGTAAACTTCTTTCAAACAACAAAATTTCCAACATAAATATCAATTTCAAAAATATATCACTGATGTTTGTACCAACTTTCATAAGTTATTCCAGCGAAGAAAATTTTCTGTGGTCTTTGTCTGAATGGCTCAGTGCACAGGTATGCATATTTTTCAAAAAACACCAAAAAACTGATTAATTCAAATCAAAACCAAAATAGAAAGAAAACGAAAAAAAATGCAAACAGACGAAATATTTACATAATATACAAGGGTAGTTATCAAGCAAAGTATCTTTTCAGGGCTTGGCCATTCACCGGATAGGTGTCAAGCTGCCCTTCAAGATTTTGTAATCGAAAGGAACTAGGACCCAACTTTTCAGCAATTAAAAATGGCCCAAGCCATAAGTTTTGAAACTTGGTGTGATCGCCCTTTCCTTCGTGTGGTTTGTCCCACTTTAAAACGAGATCGCCTACTTCAAAATTCCTATTAGAAGCAGAATTAGAATCGAACTAGCTTTTAATCAATTGTTGATGTTTATATAATTTATGCTTATCTTGGGTTCTTACTTCTTCCAACTTCATCAAAGCGTTAATGCGGCTTTCTAAAGGGGGACAATCTTCTTCTTGGACTTTTTGTGACAATTGAAGTGAAGGAAGAAGAATGTGAGGTGGCAGAATGGCTTCTCTGCCATAAACGAGAAAAAAGGGGGAGTTACCTATAGTGGCTTTGGCTGTTACCCTATCAGCCCATAGTGCATTNCATCAAAGCATTAATGCGGCTTTCTAAAGGGGGACAATCTTCTTCTTGGACTTTTTGTGACAATTGAAGTGAAGGAAGAAGAATGTGAGGTGGCAGAATGGCTTCTCTGCCATAAACGAGAAAAAAGGGGGAGTTACCTATAGTGGCTTTGGCTGTTACCCTATCAGCCCATAGTGCATTCAGTAGTGCATTGTGCCATTTCTTGTGATTTTCAGCCACGGTTCTCTTGATAATTTTGATCAAGTTCTTGTTTGTTGATTCTGCTAAGTCGTTGCCCTGGGGGTAGTAACTAGCATAATATTTTAGCCTTATTCCTTTCTCCAAAGCGAACTCACTCATATCTAGAGAAGAAAAGTATGAAGCGTTATCAAAGACTACACAATCAGGGATACCGAAACGAGTGATAATATTCGAGTTTAGAAAAGCAATCACCTGACTTGTGTTAACAGTTCCTAACGCGATGGATTCGTACCATCGAGTAAAATAATCTGTGGCTGTCACAATATACTTATGCTGTTGTGAGGACGGAGGGTTAATAGGACCTATGATATCAAGGCCCCATTGCTGGAAAGGAGAATCGACTGAAACGGGTTGCAAGGGGAAGACTGGTTTTTGCAACCACCCTGATGCTTTCTGACAAATGATACATTTACGAAACAAGGAATGGGCATCTCTAAAAAGAATGGGCCAGTAGTAACCAGCTCTTAAAACCTTATGAGTAGTAGTGTCACCAACGAAGTGACCACCAGCTTCTCCTGCATGCAACTCAAGAAAGACTTTTTCTGCTTCGTCTTTTTCGAGACAACGCATCAGTATTCCGTCAAAATTCTGACGAAACAGTATACCGTTAACTAGATAAAAGGAAGCAGAATTTAGTCTCAAAGCTCTTCTCTTGGCAGGGTCAAGGTGATGGGGTGCTGATCCGTGTTCAAGACAAAATCTAATATCGTCGTACCAAGGACTTATGAGGTTCTGTGTGCAACAAATCAAAATTTGATTGGGTTGTTCTAGGTTTGACGTATCACTATCTTCTTGCTGTCCTATTTCTGAATCAACAACCAACTTACACAACCCTTGGCCTCTCACAATCTGTGCTGGGGTGATCTCTAAGTCATACTCCTGCAAGGAGGTAACCCAGTTGGTTCTCTTGTCTCCTAACTCCTTTTGCACTAACAAGTTCCTTACAGCAGGGTAGGGGACAATGACCTTCGTCCTTGACTTCAAAAGATAGGACTGGAAGTGCTTAACTGCTTTGAAAATAGCGTAGGCTTGATGATCGACCTCTGGGTAGTTAATTTCAACACCTTTGAAAGTAGATCTCATAAAGGCGATGGGTACTTCATTGTTCTCGGAATTCTTCTGAGTTAGGACTGCGGCATAGGAACGATCAGAGGCAAAAGTATAGAGTGTAAAATCTTGAGAGAAATCAGGGCTCATGAGAGATGGAGAGTTTATAATGGCCTTCTTTATGGCATTAAAAGCTTGGTTTTCTGTGGGTCCCCAGTGATATTGGGTGTCTTTCTTAATCAGGTTCTGGAGAGGCCTGACCATTTCGGAGAAACTGGGGACACATTTTATCACGAAATTAATCTGGCCTAGGAAAGACTGCATGGATTTTTTGGATCTAGGTGGGGGAAGTTTACCGATGACTTGAGTCTTCTCAGGGTCAATAATCATTTCATCACTAGACACAATGAATCCTAGGAGCTTACCCTGTTCTACTGCAAATATGGACTTCTTGGGGTTCAAGGAGATGTCGTATTTATGACATCGTAGTAGAACGGCTCGTAAGTGAGTTAGATGATCGTCTTTGTTTTTAGAGTAAACGATCACATCATCTAAGTAAACTACTACAGAGTGATTGATTAAGCCTCGAAAAGCAATGTCCATTGCTCTCTGAAAGGTAGCACCAACATTAATCAATCCAAAGGGCATTTTGCGATAAGCATAAGTGCCCCATGGGGTACAGAAGGTATTTTTTAGTTGGTCTGGAGGAGACATCAAGACTTGGTTGTATCCAGAGAAACCATCCAGTAAGGATAGCCTCTCGGAACCAGATACTTGTTGAANAGCACCAACATTAATCAATCCAAAGGGCATTTTGCGATAAGCATAAGTGCCCCATGAGGTACAGAAGGTATTTTTTAGTTGGTCTGGAGGAGACATCAAGACTTGGTTGTATCCAGAGAAACCATCCAGTAAGGATAGCCTCTCGGAACCAGATACTTGTTGAAGGATCTGTTCCGTGGCAGGGATAGGATAATTATCTTTGTCAGACGCTTTGTTGAGGTTTTGGAAATCGACACAAAGTCGAATTTCCCCATTTTTCTTCCGAACTGGGACGAGGTTGGATACCCATTGAGTGTGTCTTACAGGAAAAATTATTTTATCATTTAGGAGTTTATTCAATTCTTTTTGAATGGTCGGTTCTAATTTAGGATGCATTTTCCTCAGTTTCTGTTGGAAGGGTAAGGTTTGGGGCTTCATCGGGATGACATGCTGTATAATATTAGGATCAAATGTTTTAAGATCATTGTAAGTCCATGCAAAGACATCCTTAAATTATTTAAATAATTTAACAAAAGCTGCTTTTTCTTGCTTAGAACATCCCAAGCCTAGATTGATACACTGAGGATTTTCACTAGTCCCTAAATTTACTTTTTCATAAGACAATGAGGAACTATTGGTTTTGCAATTGACCGTCTTTTTAAATTTATCTTCAAAGTCATAAAACTTTTCTAATCTAACAACAAATTTGGGTATGAAATTTACCATGTCCGATAGAGCTTCAGGAGATTTCGGATTAGGTATTATTGTAAAGTCGTGCAAATTGTCGTCGTGCGTGTGTTCATCTATCACTGCGCCTTGAAAGGTTTCTTCCATGTGCAGAAAGTTAATGATCTGCTGATCATCGTCAAATACTATCCAGTTTGTAATATTGTCAGGAACAGATGGTTGAAACAATAGCTCCACGGAGAATGCGTTTGGGGATAAGCCTTCTGTAGGAAGAAGTTTAGAGGCTACATTAGCTAGTAGATCTGCTTCAGCATTATTTAATCTAGGAATGGAATTTATATTAAAAGAAGAAAATTTGTTCATTAAACTCCATACCTCAGACTGGTAACTTTTGAGATGCGGGGAAAGACAGTGTATAGAATCTCTTACCTGCCTAACCACTATTTCTGAGTCGCCAAATACAACCAGATTTTGAATGTTCATGTCCAGAGCTTTTCTGAGACCTTGTAGTAAAGCCTCATATTCTGCGATATTGTTAGTACATTCAAATTCTAGTCTACAAGCCATTAATGTCTTATTACCTGCCGGATCAATAATGATGCAGCCTACACCAGCTCCTTCTTTAGACTTGGAACCATCGAAATATAGAGACCAAATTTGATTTCCATCGGGCTCATGGGACTGTTGCATAGAAGCTGTTGGTTGCACATATGCTATGATCCCGGACTGCTGTTGTGGATTGTTGATAGGTGAAACTTCAGACATGAAATTTTCGAAGAAGGTGTCCATCCCTTGGACTTCAGGTGAATCAGCAGGAGGTGTGTATGGTTCATTTGGGTCGTTCAAATCTGTGACCGTGAACTTAAGGTAACGCTCACGATTCACTCTGATCTTGTTGGGATTACCGTTCTCTGGAAGCCATAAGTGAGACCAATCCGTTGTGAAGTAACCATGTAGCTGCTCCGACCAGTCCCTGCTCAAAAATAGACCATACACTTCTAAAATATCCACCACAATTATATCAATAACCTGATGAACCTTTGGGTTAGACGATAATCTAATCAATACATTTTTTAGTTCGCCTATAACTTTTACATCTGTTCAATCAAGTTGTATGATTTTCAAAGAAGATGGTTCTACTTCATCGTTAATCTTTTGGCAGACAGCCCAAGGAATCACATTTGATGATGCTCCTAAGTCAACCATACAATTATGCACATTTCTGTTGAAGATTTCGAAAGTTAAAAGAAAAGGAGGTACATTCTTGTGAGTACTTAGAGTAGTAGCTTGTGGTTTCTTACTCGCAATTTCTAATGCTACTTTATCTACATTATTTACATTATTTACATTATTATTTATAGGAGTTACAGAAAGGATTCCTTTATCTTAAGGATCAGGATTGTTTTTAGTGGAAGTCTTCTACGGAACTTTGCTTTGCACAACCTTGTTACCATTTGAATTACCATTCTTGTCATTTTCTGAAATATTTTGCATCTTCTGTAACAAAAATGGAAATTTCAACAACTCATAAATAGAAATGTTAGCCCTCAATTTTTTAAGATCTTCAACAACATCATAATCTAATTTAGGGCTGACATTACTCTGTTTAATTTCTGCTGATTTAGATGGCTTTGGGGGGGGAGTTGTAGTGTTCTCGGCAGGAGGTTTGTTTGTTGTCTTACTCATAGTGTTGTAAGGGTGAATAGTCTCGAAGTTAGCTTGAAAGATGTTATCCGAGAAGTGTCCAAATATGTTTGGAGAAGACTCTTCTTCTTGAATTGTTTTCTGCTCGACTTCCTCATGAGGGATTTCAGGAGGCATCAAGTTATCTTGGGCTTCTAGAATTGTCTGAAGAGCACATTGCAAACTTTCTAGATTCAAGCCTTCGGGATTTGGATTAGGCCGGTTGGTGGGAAAAGGCTTTCGGAAAGGGGGTTTGTAGGGTCCTTTACTCGAGGAAGCTTCTTCAGTCGACCTTTTTAAATCTATAACTTGATTAGACAATTTTTGTACAACTTTAGTTAAATTTTCCAAATCAGAGTTTTTAGGTTGTGTTTTTCTTTGAGTAGGTCTAGGGAGAATTTCAATCTTCTTTTTGGAAGAAGAAACAGTCTCAGTTTCGTTGCTAGAAGAGTCCTTAAGGCTAAGTATATCTTTTTCAATCTGAGTAGCCTCTTCGAAGGCTTCTAACAACGTTTCCTTTTTAGAACGTTTAACCCAAATAGCTATACTTTGATGTAGAGCTTTAGTGTAGTAAGCTATTACAAGACTCTCAGCAGGCATAGAATCTGTAGGGGTTCAATTTTTAAGCATTAAGAATCTTTGATTAAAATCTTTAACTTTTTCTTTTGGGTTCATTTTTAATCTCGAAAGATCCATGACTAAGACTTCTGGAGGTTTACCATCTCCAAATTTTTCCAAAAAACATGACTCAAACTTTTCCCAAGACACTATGGTATGAGGCTGTTGGGAAAAGTACCAAGTGGACGCATTACCCTCAAAAGTATAAGAGAAAAACCTACAGACAACATCTTCATGTTCAACATTGCAGAGTCTGATGGCTAACATAAATTTTTTGATTTGATATTCCGCTATCTATTTTGAATCTGGATCAAACTTAGGAAGCCATTTCTTCAGGTGCTTAGGTAAAGGATGCTGGGCTCCAGGTACAGCTACAACATCCTGGTCCAACCAGGGTCTAGCAGGGTTTTTCTGATTTTCCATTGGGGTAGTGGGTGTGGAAGGCTGAGAAGGTGAATTGCCTTCGTCTAAAGAGGAATCTCCTCTAGAAGAGGAAGGAGATGAGGGAGGTGGTGAAGGAGGTATCCCAGATCCTCCTGCAGCAGGATTTGTGATTGGATCTGTAGGATTCACAGTGAGGTTAGTGTCACCTAACTGTTCTCTGATATCAGAGAAGTCTAAAGGCTAACCCCACGGACGGTTTGGTTGCCTAAGATGAGCTAAGGCACTATGTGTTTTGAGAAGAGATTGGCGTACAATCTCTTGCAGGTCACCAAGTGTAGGATTAGGGGTTGCTGGCTCAACTGTGATCTGTGGATCTTCGGTTGAAATAGTTGTTGTTTGAAGGGGAATATTTTCAAGTGAACAAATTCTAGTCACTATAGGTGAGCGATTAGGGGGGGAGGAGTCTTTCGACCGCCTCATGCCATTAATTAAGTTCAGGCCCTCCTTCTAGCATCATTTGTTGACGAGCGAAAATGTTCGTCCGTCAATTGAGAGAGTGGAACCAGTCCGGGGTTGTCTAAATAACCCAAGCCGTTTGGAATGAACCACCCTGACGGGTTTAACAGCTCCGTTGGCCGCTCTAAGATCCTAAGAAAACCAAAGAGAAAACTAATCTAACTAATCTATCTAACTAAAACAAATAAAACTAACTAAACTAACTAAAACTATTAAAACAAATTAACTAAAAACCAACTAACAATAACTAAAATGAACTAATACTAACTAATCTAATTAAAACTAACTATTAAACAAACTAACTAATCTACTATCTATATATACAAACTACTAATTACTATTATAATAACTCAAATCAACTATCTAATTACTAGCTGCAATATTACTTATTCAAAAATGTACACTATAAACAACCTACAGATTTAATTAAAACCTGCAAAACTCATTATATTCTGCCCTAAGACAGCGAGATATGTTTTTGTTTATTTTTTATAAATAAGAAATAAAACTTACTGAAATTAAACAATCTAATATACTAAACATATATATCTAACTAAATATACTAACAAATATACTAAACAAATAAATGACGAACTGACCTGGAAACACTCCCAATTTGTCCTGTGTATGATGACTTCGAAGCTGGTCGGAGGAAGGAAACTCTCACCAGTTAATCCAAAAGATTCTCGTAAACTATAGGCTGTGCTGCTCTTTGAATTGTTAACAGGACAAACAAGACATAAAAAATCATAACAATTATATGATTTATAAATCTCTGCAATAAGGGAAACCTGTTATGCAAAAACTTATATTTAATAATTCAACTCATGAAGAAGAGAAATCTGTCATTCACAAACTGAATTAAGCAATTGCTATTTTTTTTTTTAAATGCTTGGAAGAAATCAAATATGGATTACAGTGATTAAATTATATCATTTGGACATGATTAAGATAGCTAAAGTAGTCATTAACCAGATACAAACTGATATAAATAACATGAAACAAAATATTGATATAATGAGAAGCTAAAGCTGTAACAAAACACCAAATTATGCCTCTGTCTGTATTAAAATTCCATATCCTTGTTCTCCCACAAATGAGGATGTCATTATTACAAAAATACTAAGTATATATAAGTCTCTCCATAGGGTAAAACCTCCCTGTGGATAATATCAAACTGTTTTACACAATCTGGGAGATATCCCAAAATCAACTAAACTAGGAAACTAAAATGCAAGTGAAATATTTCAAATATCCCCTAACTGCTCATCAAATCCATTGCAAGTTCGAATTTATCTGCAATAGACCAAAAATAACAAGTTAGAAAGGTATTTTATCAACAAAACAATAAGAACTTGATTCTATAGACTTAGCTACAGAATCATCTGATTTTGTAGCTAGTCTAAAACAACATACAGGATCAGAACAGAAATCAAATCAAATATTTTTAAAAGAATCAAATCCAATTTTCTTTCAATAAACATTAAAAACGAATCACCAATGATTCAAATGACTTTATCATTCAAATTAAACAAATTCAACAGTGATTCAATCGAAAACAGGGGTAAGAATACTCTGTTTTTCTTTTACCATAAAATCAGGTCAAACAGTAACAAGACTGTTTCATATCAAATGAAATTAAAAGTGAGTCATATCGTGTGTGATACGATCTAATCCAACACAATCATAATCCATTCGTTATGGCTATAATAATGTAGCATAAGATTCATGTTGTTTTAATTAAATACAAAGATGGAAAGACTGTTACGATTATGGGTAAATAAAACATTCATAACAACATCAACCAAAATTCGCCATAGATTTCGATCCCTGAGCGTTACACAATCAACAGATAGGATCAAATAGTGATCAAAACCATCATCAGATCGACAGAAGTGATAATCGTAAACTGGGCAAAAATCGAAACAAATCGTGACTGAGTTAAATATAGAAACAAATCGTGAACCTGGGTATAGTCACTTTCATTCCTCAAATCAAATTTAAACAGTATATTCATTTCAATATGAATCGAACTGATAACATGGTGGAGTAAACCAACACGAATTAACTGACTGGGTATAACTGTTATGATTCGTATCTATTCACGATTTGGGTGCATATAAAATAGAATCATATTAAACATAATCCAAACTGTATTCGAGCTGGTCGAAAGTCATATGTAAATAAAACCGTAACAGTTAACCATATCACAATCGTCACCAAACATAGCATATACATTATAACGAAATCAAAAGGAAATGTGATTGTGTTTAGAATCGAATATGAGAAACAACTTGTGTTTATAATAGATACCAACGACTTCAATCGACAGCAAAGCATCCAATTTAAGCTAAATCAAACCAATCCAATCCATACCACGATCAATCAAATCGAAGGAAATCCAATCAAAGCTAAAATGGGAAAATGAAATTCGATTTATCAAAACAGAATATGTACATAATGTGACAGAGCAAATCCACGCTGTAGACATAACTATTCAAAGAACTCGAATTCGTTATATAAACAAATGATAGAACATACCAGTGAGGCTGCTATCATGCCAACTTTGAATTCACGACCACTGTAGCTGACTCCACATTTTTAAACAAAATAGAGCCTGTCATCCTCTGTTTCTTATCAGTGGCTTGCAACTTAGCCTTTTCATTGGTAAGCTGTGCAACCTGGTCCTCCAAGGAGTGAATTCTCGACTATAGCATTGGCACATCAAGATAATACCTCTCCAACCAGGAGCTACATTGATCACAGGGTGGTACTATAGGTTGAGGCAGAGCAGGAGAGGGTTTTGATGAATGATCGGGGGTTTCACAAGGCAGCTTAATGCCTGGGTAGTTAGGGCCATTTTCCAAGCAAGGTGGTAGGTTCAACACAAATTCATATGAGGGTTCGGCACACAAACCTTCCGAATAGGGATACTCACTAGCCAAAAAACGCTCCACTTCCGAGTCGGAGTCTTCACTCAAAATGATAGGATCAGGGTTGACAGGAGGTTTCGGCTTGTTCCTTGCCATTCGAGAGATTAAATGGGCATTCTTTTTTCCTTTGGCATTTGCAGTAGGCTTGGCTTTAGGATTCCTTCTCACAGGTTTAACAGTCTCGACACCCTTGGTCACAGAGTGGGGTAGGTCGATAGGTGAGTTGGGTAAGGGTTTAGGTAACAGAATACTGTAGGGTACCGGGGGTATAGTCTTGTCCTCGGTAACCACAGATTTGTCAACCTGTGGAGGATTTGAATCCTCAAAATCATTGCGAGCAAGGAAATGATTCCAACAGTCTCTGTGTAACCCCAAATGACAGACAACAATCATTTTAACCAGCCCATAGTGAAAGAGGCTGCTATCAGCCTGGTTCCTTTTGTATTTCTTAGACAATTTGAACAGGATTCTATGCAAATAATACGGCATATTGAGCTGATAACCCATAAAAACCATAAGCAAATGAAGGTGGTGTAAGAAAACAAAACCATACCGACCTTCGCAGGTGATAAACTGTTTGATAATCATCAATAAATCATTCCAGCGTTGTTTCAACATGGTCACGGGTAAACCTTTGTCACAGGAGCTAACCTTACGCGACTGGAAGAGCAGAGTCCAAGGGACCTCTTCCACTTTGCAATTCTTGGACCATCATTGTCTAGTGACTGGAAAACCCGTAGCAAGACTTACAAATTGCTCATCAATTTGCAATTGAACATCGTCGACCTTGGCTCGACAGCCATCAAAGGTCAATGCGAATTGTCGGGTAACGAATAGGTTAAAACCATCAAATTTTTGTATGAATGGGCACCACCCATTGTCCTCGAGGTCACTGTGGGAACTTTCGATCATCAACAGAGCCTGGCTTCCATTCGGTTCAGTCGTCACGACTGGAGCCATGGTGCGAGCACATGGTAAGGTTTTGGTTCAAAAACACCAGCACACAGGAGCAGAGTCATTCGGTCTAACCAGTATGAATTATCAAAGGGGAAGCATTTAATGTGCGCATGCGAGAGTGGTGGAATCACTTACCGCCATGCATAATAGTAATGGAAAAGTACAACTGGCAATTAATCCTCTGTTCAACCAATCATAACATAGTTTAAACCTTATCATTCGGCCAACCCAAGAATCAAACGGTGGATGATATACCAATGCGCCAATGTAAAATTTCAAACCATTGTCATTCAATGCGAAATCAAACCCAAAAATTAAATATGTGCCATCGTATAAGTGTGTAATCAAAGTTTTAAAACATAGTGATAATCGATATTTATAAAATCGACAAGCCAAGAGCCATAACAATAAGGATCAAATCATATATATAAAAACAAAAATAAACCATGACCCTTATGCAATTCATAGAATCAAGTATAACCCATAAATTTACATGCTCAATGCCTTACCAATTAAATAAAAATCAAGTTGCGCAATCAAAGTAAGAATAGGGAAATAGGCATAGTTCGAAAATCCTTACAACCACTTAATGATAAACCAAAGGTAAGTGCCACTCAAAATATCAATGCAAAGATCATGACAGTTCAAGTAACGATGGAGGAGTTTTCACGCTTATAGTCGTGAAAACTAAATGAAGACCAATTTGCAAATGTCGCAAGAAATGAAAATATTGTCTATTTGCAAAATGCGACGACAATTTGAAGTTCAGAAGACATAGGTGTAGGAAGATTATAGGGCAATAGAAAAAATTGAATTGGCTACCAACACCACGACAGAGGGGAGGGAGGACCATTGAGGCCTTCAACGATGATTTTTTCGACTGGTGGTCTCAACAGATTCTGGCTGTAGAGGATTACCCCTATGCCAGGATCAACTTCTCTAGGGATCCTGATATGCCCATACCTCTCAGAGCAGAATGAGGAGAGATAGGTATATTTCTTTTTTTTAATTGTTATTTAATTTTTATTTCTTTATATATATCATTTTTTATGTGTACTAGAGTATCTGACAACTATGTATCTGTTATATACAGATGTGGGACCAGTGCATCCAGTAGAATTCTTGCGGACCAGGAGGTGTCCTCGACCAAATGCAGGACCAATTGCAGCTGTCGGACCAGCAACAGTAGTAGGCGGACCTCTAGCCGGAGAGGCTGAGAGAGTTTTGAGACGGGTGGAGTGGAACCTCACCACGTTCACTCGCGCAGTCTCTATGGAAGAGATCGAGGATCTACCTCCATCGATGCAACCTCATGTAGTTGGGGTGCAATGGATGTGAGTCCATTTCTTCCGGCGTTTGGCGAATGTCGTGGTTCACTACAACAGGGCCAACAGGCCCCGTTCTTAGCTTAGGATGGACTACTTACATGCCGAGGGAAATTTTTGTATATTTTTGAGGGCATAATCCCCGTGACGTATACTGGATATATTTTTGAGGCACTTGCGCCCACCTATGTACTTTGATACTTTTGATATATATATGCATATTTACATCATTTTATGTCTTATGGATTACATTTATTTACAATTGTATTTACATGTGTATGTGTGTTATTTTTCTTACGTGTGTGCAATATGCCAGTCTAATACTTGATTAGCTATAGTATCTGTCATTTGATTTAATCTCCTAGGAAAATGGATATATGTAATGTAATCAAAACAATGTTCTAAGAGAAGTACCCTAAGGAATCGTCCATGTAGAGTAGGATCATAAACACAGTAAACCCCATTTAACTGGGACACAATCAATTGTGCATCTAAGTAAACCCGAAGGTAAGAGATACCATGCGACAAGGCGTCATGAATAAACTCTATTACTACACTATATTTGACGACGTTATTTGTAGTGTCGCTTAAACAGATACCTCCAGAAGATAACAACTGGCCTTGAGGTGTGAATATCACCCAAGTTGCAAAAACAAGCCTCAAAGTGTGTCAGCTAGCACCATCTTCGAATCCAATGAACACGTCCGATTCACTTGACATCTTCCACACTGAAAAAGTTGACATAAAAAATCACACGTCCATAAAACAAAAGACAAAAACTAAAATGTATAAGAACTATACATTCTATATATGAATTAATGGTTTAGATGTCATAATAAAATATTAATCAAATATCAAGATTGAACACATCATGTGGCAGGATGGAAAAAGTACTTCTTTATATTAATCTCACAAAGTCACTTACAAAATGAGATCGATGACTGCTCCTCGAACTCGGTCCTGGGCTCCTCTTCACCAAGCTCCAACTGCTTCCATGCATCTTTCCCCTCTTCGGCTCTTTCTAGGAACTGGATTAGGCTAGTAATGGAGGAAAAATGCTAGAATAAGGAATTCTGGCTCAAAACTCACAATGTGGCTGTAAATTCTTGGGGCAAGGGGGGATTATGAAATGGGTAGAGTTTCACTTATTTCATGATTCTTCCTTGAATGGGACCCCAACACCTTCTTTTATATGCCAAAAATATAGTTATCTGGTTGGGTGATGGGCTACGGGTGGTCAATTGGTTAGGAAACTACCCAAAATCCTGTATTCCCTTGCAACTTTTAATTTTTTGCAACTTTTGTGGGTATAGGTGGGTTGTAATGGTTTAAATAACATACGTACGTGAGTTGTAGTGGTGCAGCAAGCATACATACGTGGGCAGTAATGGTGCAGGGCACGTACATCTTCAAAAAAAGTGTTTTTTAAGAAGAGCTTTCAGTGATAGCTTGGAAAAAATGGCAAGTAAGATGGCCTGATTCCAGGTATGCATGCATGGTGCAAATTAGGGTTATAACACTTAGCCCCTTATCCTTTGATTTTAGTCCCATTTCCCTAACTAATGGATTTTATTCCCCCATACGCTTTTACATGGTTGGTCTGCCACAATCATGTGTTTTCCATTAATATTTTCATGTGAATACATTTACGTTTATATTACAAATATACCATCTTTTCTACATATCAATTCACCAGCCTAAGTACATTTGTATTTACATTTAGATTTGGGGTTCGGCATAGGGGTATTAAATCTACATATGCATATTACATTTACATATTTACAATGAAATTTTTATATGATTTATTTATAGACTTATTCTTCCCATTGTATTGGGAGGAGTCTCATAACTTTCGACCTCTAACGTCAATGTTGAATCTGACATTGAATCTGATGTTGAATCTAAGAAACCATTATACCAAACTATATCCTTCCCAGTAACCTATATAATCTCTCCTTGAAAATACCAAGAACTATTTCCATGTTTGGATCAACTTCCCTTGAATACACAAGTACCTGGCCATTATGGAATGTGACAACATAGACTTCCTCGTCAAATGTGACAACTAGGAGTAGGTTTACCTTTAATTTTGGAACATACAACATAAGATCTATTCCCATAAATCCTCTTGACGTGAGCTGGAATATTACATATCCATACCCTCTTATTGCTTGTTTGGTGTTGGTTCCACTTCCTACATAGAAATATGTGTCAAACTTTGAGAAAGTTAAAAATATCGATCTCATCCCAGTCATGTGGTGAGATAAGACATTTTCCATGAACCATTCCTCGATCTATTCATATATCACTTTTCCAAGACCAACCATAAGGAAGTAATATTTCCCAAACCTTTCAGTGAGACTATTAACTTCATATGGAGTTGGTGATTTTATTATTTCAAGTTCCTTTACATATTTTATGTTCTTATTTGGACATATGTGTGGGTAAAGTATCCAAGACTTCTCAATCTGATGTCCACTCTTACCACAATAAGAGAAGAGTGTCTTGTTCCCATTTTGGAACCACGATCCCTTTTTATCATTCCTCCTTTTTATCTCTTTTGAGAAATGATCTTTACCTTTAGCCTTCTTCTTGGATGGATTTACTTTCACATATTGTCTTCTTCAAAACTTCTCCACATCATGGTTACTAGTTCCACAAGAAGCACATGGATATCTAGACCATTCACCAGCGGTAAAAGTATTATTTTCTTCTTCTGTGGAATGCACATATTCTTCTAGAGATGTCTTACACATGTTACCTTTCTCTAAAATGAAAGGTAGAACTAACTATTTACGAAGGACTTCTTTATCTGAATTTCTCCTTACTTCAGCGACCCTCGAGCATTCTCCATCTTGACAGGAAGAATAATAATATGAGGAGCCTTATTTCTCAATCATGCCTTTCAAAAGAGGTAGTCCCTTTTGCATTGGAGACTTTACATTCTCAACCTATCAATATTCATGGATTGATATTGATGGTGCCAATGCCTGGTTCTTGATCTGCAACTTTCTTTCTAACTCATGAAAAATACCCTTGTGCAATTCCTCATGAAATAAAAATCAATCTTGCAACCTATGCTTCTTGTTATCACATAAACATGTAAAGGGGTGTTTTGGTGAAAAGAATGGCAAGAAGTGGGTTGAAAACCCCACTTACCCTAAGTTTCAGTGAAAAGGTGCACCATTCTAAAGGGTAGGTTGATATGGACAGCTAGAGTTTGCGTGCCCAGATCTTCGGTCGAGGTTTAATTCCGGACACCCCCCCCCATGTCGTTCTGATTTTAATGGGTGGGGGGGGGTCCGATATGAAGACGCACAGGTTTGAGTGACTAATATTGGAGTGCTCAGATCTATGGCTGAGGATTGATTCTGGACCCACCTTTTTGTTCTACCTTTAATGAGGGGGGGGGGGGTCTAATATGGGTGGTTTGCCAGCATGGACCCCCATTGACGTGACGTTCTCTTAGGTAATGGTTCCCCCCTAAAGCTTCTTACCACTTACCTCCCCTGTTTACTGTCTTCACCTCATTCTGACATGTGTCTTCCACCCAACCTCTCTCCCTCCCCCTGTCACATCCTCGCTCCCCTCCCACCATCCACAGCCTTGCACCTGTCCTCCACTCATCCCTGCATCATGTACTTCTCTCTTTGTCCCTCTTATCTTTCGACACCTATTTCTCCTCCTCTAGGTCACCCATCTTAGTGAAGTGTTTTCCCCCTTGGTCAATCACATACCCCCACGTATTCTTCCCAGCCTCAGTGTCCCCTCCACCTGGCCACCTTTGACTGATTTACTCACACCATCACCTCGTCAAGGCCTCATTCACAATCAACTATCGAGTCCCTCTACGAAGGTCCAACTCAGTTACAAAAGGCAGAAAGTGGCCCCCGTGTCCTCTAGGTGCCAAGTTTAACTCATGCTAGTCTGATCCCAAGAAATCAATTATCATAGCAGGTGGTGGTGGTTGAACATCATCTCCTTCCATAAATAGAAGGCCGGAAAAGGATAAGTGCAGAGGTAGACTATCAGTCCATCCTGACAGAGATTGTGTCTAACAGCCAACTGCATGGGCAGTCTAACCATCATCTGCATGCACAACCTGATAGGGAAAATCATCAACGCAAAGCATTAAACTCATGTTGTGATCACGTCTTCAACAACTGAGCCAATTCCAAGTATATACAGGCATTTTTTCCATTTTTGTTAGTTTCGATGGTTGACATAGGCTACCGATTGTAAAAGTTTAGTGAAGCACTGGTTTTCCTGGTTATGCATTTGTATGTGAGACTTTCTGTTTAATGAAAGTCATCTTCTTTCCATCTCTCTGTAAACACTTCTTTAAGACACCCGAAATTGAAATATCCAGTCGGGGGTGATTGTGTTGTTGTGATGTATGTTTGATCATGAAAATATTTTTACCAGTTTTAAATTAGTTTCCTATGTTATCTTTTCCTTCTTACACTGAGTAACTCAGAATTCGAGGATCCAGTTGAGTTGTTGCAGCAACATTGTGATGTAGATTTGATCACTGCATTGTTGTGACTATGTCACTTAGGCACATTTTTAGCGTCTTTTTTTCTTCTACAAGTTGTTGGAAGGCCCGATGCCCATAGTAGTCTTATTCATCTTTCTCACCAAGTCTTCCCTCTACTCATTTTAAGCTCAACTTACTGAATAAAGTTAGATCGGGACCTCACCTGCTCGTGCATGCCTGGCCTAGTTTTCTGAGTTAAAACTATATTCTCCTAGGTCTGCACCCATTCGAACACCCCCATTCATTATCGTGACATGTAAAAATGATGGGTATCAGGATTCCTCCTACTGCAATCCAGGAGTGACTTCTGGTGCCAACATTTCTGGCACCGTTGTTCGGGATGAAGTTGAATATTTTCCCTGGGATTGAATGACATTGAGCCTCTGATTCTGAAGGTGCATCAGGCATCAGAGTCCAACAAGATTGCTACTATGCACCTGGTGACTCCATTGTGATGAATCCACTATGGAGAATCTACTGTTTCGGTTGTGGCTTCCAGAAGCAGACGCATGAGGTCTACCCCTTAGTTTCTCTTGACAACACCCGAAGCAGATCCAGAGAAACTTATCAGAAAGGGAAAGGCCCTTCGAGAAGGATCTTCAACTGTTGAACCAGGTTTTTCTGATAGTTCTCATTACCGTCTGTTAGAAACTCTGATATCTGCTTCTCATTTTCCTATTAGACCTCTTGTTGGATTTTCTCATGTGTTAAATTTCGGGAGTGTTCCTATTGATTTTCCTCCTCCTGGTCTTATATTAGAGGGAGAGAGATTTGTCACTCCTATTTTTCCTGATGTTGCAACCTGGTCTAGACACAGGAATTAAAAAGATTTCCCTATCCTAGGATTTTCCATCCCTCCTCCTCTTACTGTTGCTACTACTATGCCCACACCAACCTTTGTTCCCTCTATCCCAGTAACCTTCTCTTCAAATCCTTTGTTGTTTCCTTTCCCTCCTGCAAGCTCAGTTCTAGCTTCCCCTGTTCAAACTCCTTCTCCTCCTAGTTCTCCTCCACCTAATATCCCTATGGTAGGTGCTCATATCCCTGTAAACAGAATCGATGACATAGTGGCTGCAAGGTATGCCCCTATGGTCCTACCTCAACCAATGAATCCTCTCCTAGCTCGAGATTATTTGAAGTATATGCCTAAGTTCACTAGGGAGGAGGACATAAGTACTAAAGAACACCTTTCTACCTTCTATAGTTACACAAACAACCTGAACATAGAAAATGAAGATGTATGGATGAGAGTCTTCATCCAGATCCTAGATGGTGAGGTTAAGAAATAGTTTAGGGGATTGACCCCTGGATCTATTGTTGGGATTGAAGCTCTAGATAATGCCTTCTTGAGACAATGGGGATATAAGAAATACTTCATGTATTATATGACAGAGTTTGGGTTTTTGAAGAGAAAGGAAGGAGAGTCTGTCTCTAACTTCTCCAAAAGGTTCAATAAGATGTACAACAAGATCCCTACTGAGATAAAACCATCATAAGACTCTACAAAAATCACTTATGTTAGTGCCTTTGACCCTAATTTTTGCCTCCTTCTCAAAGAAAGAAGAGCTACTTCCTTAGCTAACATGCAAGATGAAGCCCTAGAAGTAGAATCCAATGTGTTGGATGTTAATAATCTCAGAGGAAAATATGACATAGACAAGGGAAGAGGGAGATCTGAGGCCTCAACCTCTGGTTCTTCTATAGCTCACCCTCAAGTACATGAGTTAACCAAGATGGTCAAGTCTCTATCTACAGAGATGGATAAACTTAAAATGGAGGGGAGGCAGACATACAGAAATCCCCAAGACATTGATAACAGAGGAAAATTCAAAAGGACGAACAACCATGCTCCTTAGATTATACCAAGGGAACAAAGGAACAGAGATAGGGATGATCAGAGAATTCAAACCCCTCTCCAAAACAACCTAGTTGATGATGAAGAGAAGGAGGAAGAGGAGTTAGACCCTGAAATTCACTGCATTGAAGACACCTCCCCTTTTCCCCATTTGACTCAATTTGGATATGAATAATCCCTCATGAACAGTCAAATAAATGAGCTAAGTAAATTGGGAAGAGACAGTAGCAGTCCCAATAAATATAACCTCAGGTTAAAAAAGAAAGAAGGGAATTCTGACATCCTTGATCAACCTCTCATAACAGAAAAGCCTGCTAAGCCTGCAACAAACACTCTAAAGGAAAAGAAAAATAAGAATCCCTTGTCGATATCCAAAGACCCTGTCCTAGAGGTGAGAGAAATTCTGAAGCTTCCTTCCTCCTTTAACTTTGAGCATGAAATCAAAAAAAACAGAATCCCTGTCCCCCTTTCAAAACTATTCAAACATGATGATTACAAAAGGTCCCTCTCTAAACTATTGCAGTCTGAGCCACCTCAGCTTTACACAGGCTCAGTGAATCTCTAAGATGAAAATCCCACAGTCATCTTAGGCGCTATGGTAGAAAATAGAGAGGATTCATCCCCTCCCTTCTACACATCCCTGAACATACATGATAAGGTGCTACATAATTTTCTGATGGATTTAGGGGCTTCCCATAACCTCATGCCTAAAATAGTTATGGAAGAGCTTGGGCTGGAAGTAACAAAGGCCTATCATGATTTTCACTCTATGGATTCAAGCAGGGTGCAATGTATTGGAGTCATCAAAGACCTAGTGGTAACCTTGTTTTAGTTTCCCATGAAAAGTGTGGTCATGGACATTGTGGTAGCTGATGTTCCTCCCAAGTTTGGCATGCTATTGTCAAGATCTTGGATTAAGAAGCTTGGGGGAAAACTACATATGGATCTAACATACACTACCATCCTAGTCTTTGGAGGGGAACATAGAATATTGTACATAGAAGATCAAGTAGCTTACATTTTTAGTGATGAGGCAGACCCCACCAACCATCCTATTTTTTCCCTTGATACTGATTTGGGATCCAGCTTGTTGCATCTCACCAACACCCCTGAGGCTCCTCTTCAACTCAGAAAGAAACCAATCGTCTCCCATGAAGATTCTTACCCACTTACTTCTGTATGGAAAATGTTCTTTGATGGAGCTTCTTCTAAAGATGGTGTTGGTGCTAGGATAGTTTTTGTTTCCCTTGCTCAGGAAACTGTATCTCTTTCATACAAGTTAGAGTTTGAAGCTACTAATAATGTGGTAGAGTATGAAGATCTTGTTTTGGGCTTCAGGGATGCAAAGGACATGGGGATTAAAGAAATGTATTTGTTTGGTGATGCTGAGCTGATCATTTAGCAGATCAAACATGTTTATGAGGACAAGCACCCTTGTCTTAGGAGTTACAGAAATGAATCTTAGAAGCTCATTGACATTTTTTTCCTAGCTTTCAATATATCATTTATTCCAAGAGGACAAAACACTGTGGCTAATTCACTGGCTACTTCAACAAGCAGTTTCAGAGTCCATCTACCACCTAAGATTAGGTATGATACAAAAGTAAGATACAAGCCCTCCATACCTGAAAATGTCAAGCATTAGAAGGTTTTTAAGAATGATCTTGAAATCACAAAATTCCTAGAGACTATTGAGGAGTTTTTAGCATTTCATGTTGATCAAGACCCTACTTCTGAAGCTGACCCTTATACTAATAATCTTTAGAACAATATTGTTGACCATCATAATGTTTAGCTGGCTAGCAATCACATTCCAAAGGGACTGGTTCCTTTGGAAAGGATTTTTTATAGAAATGATGTGGCAGTAAAGGTCCAAATGTCAAAAGATAATGTTGATACAACTCAGTGTAACATTGGCAAAGAGGAGGAGCCAAAGTTTGTCAAGCTATCAAGTAGCTTGACAAGAGATCATAGGGTTGAGTATGTTAAACTATTGAGGGAATTTGCTGATGTTTTTTCTTGGACCTATGAAGATATCAAGACTTATGACACATCTTTCATTGAGCGTAATATTCCCCTGATAGACGAGGCCAATCCATTTAGGCAGAAGCTAAGACAGATCAATCCTATGTTGCTTCCTATCATAGAGACAGACGTAAAGAAGTTGTTGGATGCCCAAATCATAGTCCCTTTGAGATATTCCAAATGAGTGTCCAATCTGGTCCCGGTGAAGAAGAAAAGTGGAGAAATTAGACTTTGTGTCGATTTCAGAAATCTGAATAGGATCTCAAAGAAGGACAATTACCCTTTACCAAAGATGGAATGTTAAGAACCAATACTAGATCTGAAGATATAATCACCACAAATACTGAATACACAATAGATCCACAAAGCAAGATAGAAGAAACCACACTTTATTATTACCAAACCCTTAAGGTAGGGAAACACCATACAATGGATCCTATTATGGAAGGGATCCTCTCCTGTTCACTTGCCTCTTCGAGGGGGCAACCTCCTAATGAGCTCTAGCTCCAAATACACTAATTCTCTTCATGTCTCATTACATTGCTTGAACCCCTTTATATAGTGCTACCA
>JASDQU010102317.1:119451-136490 GCA_032191745.1 Picea mariana | reverse complement strand
ACCATTTATGGCACTTTATGGATACCACCCTCCTTCCATCACTTCTTCTCTAAAATAAAAATCTAAGGTTCAAGCAGTGGAAGATCACATCGAGAATCAACAACAAGTTCTCCAAATCTTAAAGGACAACCTGACCATGGCACAGAATCACATGAAACAACAAGCAGATCAACATTGTAGTGAAGGAAGTTTTGAAGTAGGGGATTGGGTGTTTTTAAGACTACAACCATACAAACAGATGTCCTTCAAGCAAGCCAAGAAGGATAATAAATTATCACCAAAGTACTATGGCCCTTATAATGTGTTGCAAAAGATTGGTACTATGGCATACAAATTAGAGTTTCCTGCATCTTCATGAGTACACTCAATTTTCCATGTTTCATGCTTAAAGAAGGTTATAGGCAACAAGATCTCGGTTCAAACTATATTGCCATAACTTGACGAGGAAGGAAAAATCATATTGGAACCTGAAGCCATCACTGACACAAGAATTTGCCAACTGAGGAATAGATCCATTTCAGGGTATCTCATTAAATGGAGGAAACTATCGGCTGAAGATTCCACTTGGGAAGATGAGTCTTTTATATAGAAGCATCCAGAGTTACTCAAGCATTGCAAACAACACTTGTCTCAAGGGGAGGGGCATGTTAAGCCCTAATATTGGCTCATTACCCCTTAATTGGGGCATATTATATTAGTAATGTTATTTTATTTATGTCGACTTTAGGCCATTAGTTGTAATTATACCTCCTAGTCTCCTATATATACCAAGGAGACATTTTCATTTTGAATCATCTTGTACTTGAACATTTAAGTGGGGTAAAAGGAGGTTCCCCCTCGAAGAGGCTTATTATCTAAAATTGTATCTTTTTCAAGGCGTTGAGTATCTTTTCTGAGGTTTTTCTATGCTATATTGGTATTTGGTTCTTAACATTTAGCATCACGTGTCAATAAAAACAGACTCTGCATAATGAACTATCTAAGACATCATGCAGATAATATCACATCTCCATACAAGATCAAGACAAGTGTATCACATATATCAAATTTTCAAAAATAGGGATCCATACAATTCAACTCCTCAATCATGGAATACAAATATCATGGTGTACACATCAATCCATTCAAGGTCATCATCATCCTTTGAACATGGGATTCTATCTCATGAACCTAAAATTCTATAGCAATTGGACCAAGTTGAACTAGGTTTAATCACTCATTATAATATAATATTAAAGTAAGAGTATCATAATGGTAAAATCCCTTTGTCAGAGATAATCCATGATCTATGGAAAGAGTATCATTATGTGAAAATCCCTTTGTCTAAGAGATTCCATGAAAGTGGATCTATACTCTATAATACTCCCATTATATGTAACTCTAAAATCTATATTAACATCATCCTACATCAAGGCATTACACCTCTCCTCTAATGAAAAACTATAAGGATAATGGATGAAGTCAATTTGATAATTATACCTATCGTCCTCTGCACAACTAAAAGTCTCATAGATGGAAGAAACCAATGCACTATGATTAACATATCTCCTAGGAGGTACATTCACCCTCACTAAATATCTAGGCACTCATGTATTCTCTCAATCCTCTAAATTTGGAATAAAAACCTCCACATTCTCCTTGATCATTGAAGGTGAATCCCATGAATTGAAAGATCTCACATAATCATCAACACAAGATTTTATCAAAGCATATACAATTGGTATTGAACATGTATTTATGACCTCTCTCCATGCACATTCCTCCTTAGATATAGAAGGATCTTCTAATGTCCCACTATAATTAACAAGTTCCACTAGATCAACAAGTAACCTATAAAGGCCACCCTCTCTCACCCCTCTAGACAAATTCCTTTGAATAGATATAATACAATCAATATTGGTGCATTGTTGTCCCTCAAAGGAAACTCTCCAATGTATATCTATCATAAAACGAACTAAAATAATGTTGTTCCTCAAACCATGAACAAAAAAATGTGATCCATTTCAATAACCTCACATAAAGGCATCCGAAATGAAATGAAACCAACTCCTCTCACAAGGTAATAAGCATCATTGTCAAAATCAATAGTCATACCTCCCTCTTTCTCCTAAATATTATTGAATAGATACATGTCATATGTCATGTGTCTCAAAGATACATTTTCCACATACCAACCAATACTAGACACAGTGTTAGAAAATAAACTATAAGTCACTAAAATGGAAACCTCAAACTAAGAGTTCATCTCTACATCTACAATATTCCCAGCTAAAACCTCTCTCTCACACTTTCCCCTCTTCTTCAATGGAAACTGACCTGCATAATGTCCTATCTTGTTACATTGGAATCACATCACCTTAAACAAGTGTTTCTTTAGAATATAAACTAGAAGTCACTAAAAAGGAAACCTCAAACTAAGAGTTCATCTCTACATCTACAATATTCCCAACTAAAACCTCTTTCTCACACTTTCCCCTCTTCGTCAATGGAAAATGACTTGCATAATGTCCCACCTTGTCACATTGGAATCACATCACCTTAATCAAGTGTTTCTTTCATATATATGTCCCATCCTTCTTCTTGAATCCTTGATTTGTATTCTTATTTGTCTTATTAATGAGACCAAAAACATCTAATTCCCCTTGTTGTTATGAACAAAATGAAAATTTGATTTCCTCATGTATAATATCAACCCAAACCTTGGGAAACTTTCGTATATTTTCTCAAGCACAAGAACCCTAAACAAAAGGTGTCTAGGAAGGAGAAATCCCTTTTAGGTAAATGAACACTAACTCTTGATCCTCCAACTTATTTCTAATGGTTGTCAATTGATCCTGGTCAAGTATCCCACCATAATACATGTCTTTATTAGATAAACAACTCAGAGATGATTTTTCAAAATAATCTATTGAGAAGCATAATATTTTTGAAATAACTCAACCAAAGAATCAAATCTATTCATACCTTTTCTCTTATCATAAATGTGTGAGATGAATTGATCATTCACATAATAATGAATGATTACCTTCACTTTTTCTTCCTTCTTTCAATGAGAATCCAAAGGTGTTTGATCAATATGTTATGGAATCTTGTTTTCAACATGATCCTAAAGATCATACCTCCTACATAGAAATATAAAGCTTAAGCTTCCATAAAAAAAAATTAAAATCTCCATCTAACCTATCACACTCTCTAAGACCAAGAGTCACCTTAGACATCATGAACAAGTCTCAAGTGCACAAAATCAATAGTATATGAAGTAGATAAAACCCTTTCTAGGGTACAAATGCTTCTCGCAAGCATCCTAGGGTTTCTCAACCAATGACCTCAACTAGGTCAAGTGCTTGCACCATGTAAATTGATCTATAATGGATCATTTTATAGTTTTTCATCTATTTTGGTACTTTTGGGGTGGAAATTAGAGGAATTGGCTTGCAGGGCCCATTTTAGTGGCAGGTCCCAATTGGAGATTTGGTGTTTGAAACCTTCCAAAGCCAGTTTGAGGCATCAAATGGAAATTTTTGGGGTAAAAATTTCCAATCATATCTCACATCCTGTCAACACTATTCCACACACCAATAGATTTCCAACAATTTGAAAATCACCTCAATCAGAGCTTGTATGTGTATGTTATTCCTCCCAAAATTCGTCCTACCTTCTTTTAACCCTAGGAAATTATCAAGCTATATTAAATATTGGGCTACTAGGAAGAGGGGGGGTTCCATTCTTTTAGTAATGTACATGTTCCATAGTTAACAAGAGCATATAGGAGTTGGATTTGAAATCATAAAAAGGGAGTTAGAATATTCTATAACAACCACTTAGGCCATAGTGTCAAAAGAAACTCCATAGCGAGTGCCCTTTTCTTTGTACTAACATTTCATAACTGAAGAAAAGATAATAGAGCATAAACCTCACCTTCTTGTTGGGTTTTCTCTCATAGAAGGTTTCCTAGGTCACGTATTTTCTTTATTTGTGTGAATGGTGCATTCATTTGTTTTTTATTGCATTTTCAAATTTCAATTATTTCATAAATTTGATCATTAAGTTAATAATAATAAATTTGGGATCTAAGGAAATAAATTTCATAATAAACGATTTTAAAATATTGAAAGATTTGTTGTCACAAACAATTCCAGTGTTATATCCATGGTAGTTTACAAATCATAAAATCCAACAAAAATACAAAATCCCTCTTACTTAAGAGTGATATCAACCATAACAATCTCTAATACCATGTGGAGATTTCTCATTCTTCAAAATTCAATGCAAAATAGAAATTTCACTTTCAACATAGAAGGTTCTTAAATCTTATCCTTCTGAATTTTCAGCCTTAGGGATGCTATAAAACAAGGTACAAAACAACAATGGAAATATAACAATGTTTTGACAATTCAAGTAGAAAATATACCAATCTAAAGGGACAGGTTCCATCCCTTTTAGGAAACATATTAGTCAATAACAAAATATGAAAGTACTCTTTTACATATATGATAAAAAAGTACAACAATAGTATGATAGTAGTAAAATCAACCCCTTATATCCTTCACTTAAATGTGAAATCACTGCCTAGGAGTTAGTTAATTGTTGTATGTGACCATCCTCTTTGAATAAGACCCATTGGATAGTAGTGGATAGTTATTTAATGTAAAATGGTCAAATTTATAAGGCCCACTAGGTAGTTGGTACCCATTAGTGAAGAGACCACAAGTAGTTAATGTTTTTCCTATGGAAAATATATTTAAAGAAGTAAGAGACTATGGAATGTTTGTCTTTTGTTGTGTATTTGGAGCTCTACTTAGTGAAAGGTCATCCCATATTAAGAGGCATGTGAACATTGTATTCTTCTTCGAATTATCAATATACAAGAGTATCTTTACATGTTTCATATTATTGTGTCTTGTTTCTAGTTAATATATAATTATATTCTCTATATACCTTAATGTGATTAATTTGTCAAGGGTTTAGTAACACTACAAGTGGTATCAAAGCACCCCAAACCTTGAAATTCATTGGTTCTACATCAAGCACCACAAAGCAATAGTGTTGATTGACAATGGAAGCACTCATAACTTTATCTATAGTAGAGTGGCACAAGATAGCCATTGTTATGTACATCCCAAATATAATTTTAAAATTATGATTGATAATGGTGGTACGACAAAATGTGGGGGACATTATGAAAATGTGAAACTACAAATTGGTGAGTATTATCTCAAAAATCACATGTTTGATATTGAAATGGTTGGTTTTTATATATTTCTTTGGGTATAGTGGTTATGCACTTTGGGACCAGTCACTATGGATTTCAAATTATTATACATGAGATTCATGCAAGAAGGAAAAAAAATACCCTCAAGGGGATTACATTTGGTTCACCTGAAATTATCACCTCTCATCAAATAGAGAAGTTGTTGAAAAAAGGCCACTCGGGTGTTATTACATAGTTTAATTCAATACACGTACTTAATAACACACCACAAGAGATTCACTCTTATTTCCTACTAGTTGTCTCTAAGAATCAATAGGTATTTGACATGCCACAAGGTTTACCACCTTCATGTGGTGAACATGACCATGGTATTCCCCTCACTCAATCTAGTCAACCACCTAATGTGCATCCTTATGAGCTCCCTTTTTCATGAAAAACTTAAATTGAAAAGATAATTTAGGAATTGTTGGAGACTAGAGTAAAACATCCTAGTACTAGCCCATACTCATCATTAGTGGTCATGGTATTAAATAAGTTACCTAGAACATGTGTCACGATTTCCAGGTTCTCAATAAGTTGACCATGAAGGAAATTTTTCCTATTCAAGTTATTGGTGACCTCTTGGATGAACTTTGATGCAGGAGCATCGTAAATGAGCCAACAAAGAAAACATGAATGCGAAGGACAACTGAAAATGCACCAGCGCACATTTTGAGAACATTTTGAATTTCAAAAGATAAAGCATTAATGAAATATCTAGGAGGATGTATTTGCATTTATGTTTTGGAGATTGTAAACAGATCTTGAGCATTTCTCTCATCTATCGGATATGGGGGAATTTAGTTATAATGGATGTAAAGTAGATATCTTTTAATTCTGATTAGATAGCTAGAGCTGTATGAGGTAAAACTCTAGAAAGCTCCCTTGTAGGCATTGTATTGTGAATCAATTATTCTCATTGTATTTTTTTTAAGTTGTAGAGAAAGAGAATGGGAGAATAGAAGGACACAGATTGTAGAAGGTTGTATAAGCATATAGTTGTTTCTATTGAGCCATGTATATAAGCACTACATTAATATAAGAATTTTTTTATCCTAATTTCATGGTGTGTCATGGTTGTTGTACTTATATTTTGAATGGTATGTTACAATTTGCTTTTATTCTCTGTTATGTATTTGTTCAATGCTATGTGTGTATGTATGCTCGTGATTTCATGTTGAAAGTATGAAGTCTGTGTGAGGAGAAGTATAAGTTTCAATTGTTTCTCTTCTTGAGAAAATCCTTCAAGGAGCGTAGTGATAGTCTGCAAGGAGTGCATTGACGAGTTCTGAGTTTATCTCAGAAAAGATCAGGAGAGTTACCTTTGTTCTTATACCAGCAGAAGTGTAGGTATAGCACCGAGCCATGCAAGGTGTGCGCAGGATGGCGGATGTCTTAGACTTTACCAACCAAGGAGGAAGGTCGAAGAACTGTTGTTGCAAGGAAGTGCACAGAGTTGGAGGTGGTGAATAACCAGAGTTATTTTGAATGCCACAAGGACTGCATGAAAGAGTCCTTTTTAATCTTTGAATCCATCGCAAGAGTCAAGCCGAGGAAGGATAGGGGATTGAGAGAATTCAAAGAATTTAAGTCGGAAGAAGAAGACACCAAGGTAATTGTGCAGAAGTCTTTGAGAAGTCTGAATGAACGGTTGAAATTCTCAGAGGGAGAATCACTGAAGTTCTGTGGGTCGTTGGATCTTATAGACCAGTGAGAAGATTAAGGCTGAGTGTCTTTCAACACTCGTAAGCTTAGAAGGAGTAGTGTTCGTTGGATCAGATCAACAAGAACCGTTGATGTCATGCTTGAATTTCATCGTTTCAGACTTTGGGGCGTGGAAGGAGTTGTGAATTGGAATCGAGAGTTGCGAACTCCCGATAGAATCAAGACCGTTAGGTCACAGGGGGGTCTAGAACCATTGATTCGTGGCAAGGAGTTATCACAATTTTCAGCTGTCGATGAAAGGAGCCGCTGCACTTTAATTTAGCGATACGCAAAATTTTGAGGTGTTGAAACATTAGGCACAGGTCGCAGTTGAAGATCACGTCAAGTAAAGCCAAGGGAGGAGTCAAAGGACCCATTAGCCTTTCGGGGTTTTGGGGATTGAAGGAGTCAGGGTGACTCATACTAGGGGTCACAGAGTCACGAAACCTGATATACCCTTTCGGGTGAAAAGTGTGGTCACGTCAGCTAGTCATGTGGATGAGAGTTGGCACTTAGTGCTTATTCGCACAAGCGTAGCTCCTAAGAAGGACCTGTGGATAAAAACTTATGTGTTGAAGATTCATGTGGGGAATCAAAGAGTCAATCAGACTCAAAGGGGATATTAAGAATGATCCTTGGACCGAGAGTTCGTGCAAAACCTTCTGAGGTAGGGGTGTTGTGTCATGTGGTATTAGAGCCTACAATATTTGTTTTATGTAAGAAAGGGTGACAGAAGGCAAGTTGTGATTTAAATTTTGCATGGAACATATTGAAACAATGTCGCCCAGAAGACATCAAGATAGACCAATTCCCCATCCAACTATGAAAAGGGAAATGAGAGAACTTCATGCTTGATTAGATGCTATGGAGACAGCACAGAGATAGATAGTTGATGTTGGAGATGTCAGGGAGGCCGAAAGAGAAAATGAGGTGGGAGTTGAAGAAGAAGTTGCAATCGAAGATGTTGTAGAAGAACGTTTATTCAAAGTTGTTGCAAGAATAGGTGCCAGAGAAAAGATGGATATTGTGATGTACAAAGGTAACTTAGACGTTGAGGAGTTGCTAGATTGGCTTAGAGCTCGGGACAAATACTTCGAATATGAGTATGTCGAGGAAGATAAGAAAGTCAAAGATGCCACCACTAGACTTAAAGGGCATGCAACACTATGGTGGGACGAACTACAAGATGAAAGGCGTTTCAAAGGCAATAAAAGAATTTAAATCTAGGATAGAGTGGTTGGAAAGATGAAATCCAAGTTTATACCCAGAGACTACCAGATTAATCTGTTTCAAATAATGCATAATTTGATACAGAAGGGGATGACAGTGAAAGAATACACCGAAGAATTTAATCGAATTAACATCAGAGTTGGTCATCGCGAGAGTGATGATGAAAATGTCACCAGATACATGAATGGTCTAAGATATGACATTCAAGATGAGATAAGCATGGTAAAAATTAGGAATGTGGAAGATGTTTATCAGATTGCTTTGAAGGATGAAGAGAAATTGGCATGAAAGCAAGGTCAATGAGGTAGAGGTAGGAGTCAGAGTAGAGGTAAAGCAATTGTCCAAGACAGAGTGAAGAAGCCCAAGAATGAGGAGAAGAAACCTCAAACTCACCCTGAGAGAGGAGGAAGTTCATAGGGAAGACAATATGCCGATGGAAACACTTTTCCTCGAGCCAGAGGAAGAGGAAGAGGCAGATGTGGTGAGATAAAATGTTTCATCTATGGAAAGATCGGGCATAAGTCTTATGAATGTCCTGACATAAAAAGAGATGGAGGAGGTGAAGCTCACATTTCAGAAGCGCAAAGGCAAAATGTTGAGGTAGAAGATGCAGAAGGCGAAAGATCCTTAATTATCAGGAAAAATATCTTGAAGCCAGAGAAGGAGATAGAGAATCCAGTCCAAAGAAATAGTTTGTTTAGAACTGCTTGCAAGACCAAGGATAGGGTATGCAAGGTAATAGTGGAAAGTGGAAGTATAGACAATCTAGTATCCATGGAAATCATGGAGAAGATGGAATTGGAGACAGTTGCACATCCAAGCCCATACAAGGTTTCTTGGTTGCAAAAGGGACATCAAGTAACAGTCACTAAACAATGTTTAGTTGAATTTAAGATAGGGGGTTACATAGATGAAATACTATGTGATGTTATTCCCATGGATTTCTATCATATTTTGTTGGGTAGACCATGGAAATATTACATAAATGTTGTTCATGATGGGAGAAGCAACACATACACCTTAGAGAAGAATGGTAGGATGCATATGTTGCTACCAATTGAAGACAAGACAGTGAAAGAAGAAATGAGAAATATTATACTTCTCATGAGTGGGAAGGAACTTCTTGATGAAGTCAAGAAAGAGGAAGATATGCAGTTTTTTGTGGTAAGGAAACCTAGAGTCATCTTAACCAGTACTTCAATAGATGATCCACTAGAGGAAATCCAGGAACTGCTGAAGAATTTTGTTGATATCGCGGTGAACAATTTACCTTGTTCATTGCCACCCATCAGCAGTATAAGCCATAGCATTGACCTTATACCAGGAGAAAGTTTACCAAACAAAGAAGCGTATATATTAACGTTGTAGGAGAATGAAGAGGTTAAGAAGCAAGTCAAGGATTTGATGGACAAAGGATTGGTTCGAGAAATCTTGAGTCCATGCGTTGTACCAACAGTGTTAAGTCAAAAAAAGGATGGTGGATGGAGAATGTGTATTGACTCAGGGGATATAAACAAAATTACCATCAGGTATAAATTTCCTTTTCTCGAGATGGATGACTTGATGGATTGCTTGAGAGGATCAAATTTTTTCTCAAAAATTGATTTGAAAAGAAGATATCATCATATTCGAATGAGAGAAGGTGATGAATGGAAGACACCATTCAAAATGAATGAAGGGTTGTATGAATGGATTGTCATGTTGTTTTGTTTGATGAATGTGCCAAGCACTTTCATGAGGTTGATGAACAAAGTCTTGAAATATTTCATTGGAAAGTTTGTGATTATGTGTCTTGATGATATACTAATCTTCAGTAAAACTGAGGAAAAACATTTGAGAAACCTAACTCTAGTGATGAGGAGGTTGGAACAAGAGAAGTTGATGATAAATTTGAAGACGTCATCTTTCATGAGGAAAGAACTTATTTATTTGGGTTTTGTGATCTCTTCGAACAATTTGAAGATGGATCCTAAGAAGGTAAAAGCAATCAGGGATTGGTCATTGCCAAAGAACATCTTTGAAGTCAGAATCTTTCATGGATTGGCTAGTTTTTAAAGGAAATTCATCGGAAATTTTAGTCGAATTTATGCACCAATGATGGACACAATCAAGAAAAGACATAAATCTTTTCATTGGACAGAGGAAGCAAAGAGAATTTTTAAGTCGCTGAAGGAGAAAATAACTGGACAACCAGTTTTGGATCTGCCAAATTTCAGTAAGAAATTCCAAGTTAGATGTGACGCAAGTGGATTCGCGATTGGATCAGTTTTGAGTTAAGATAATAGACCGATTGCATACTTCAGTGAGAAGCTGAACGATGCAAGGAAAAATTATTCCACATATGATAAAGAATTTTATGCAATCATACATGCGTTGAATAAATGGAGGCATTACTTGGTTCCGAAAGATTTTGTCTTGTATAGTGACAACCATGCTTTAAAATTCATAACTCGACAGGAGAAATAGAACCAGAAACATGCAAAATGGGTTGAATTTATGTAGAACTTTAATTTTTTTATAAAGAACATTTTTGGAACTACTAACAAGGTTGTTGATGCATTGAGCAGGAAATGTTTGATTCTGCAGGAGTTTCGTGTGAAGACCTTAGGTTTTGATAGAATTAAGGATATGTACAGAGATGATCCAGATTTCAAAGACGCTTATGAAGCATGTGAGAATCCTGTTTTAAGAGACAAAATACAATGGATTGAATATATGGTTCAAGATGGACTATTATTCAAAGGAAATCAGTTCTATATTCCGAAGAGTTCTATAAGAGAGAATCTTCTGAAGGAAAAACATAGTGGGGGATTCGTTGGACATTTCGACCATGACGAAACATTTGCGTAGTTGAACAATTTATACTATTGGCCAGGGATGAGGACAATTGTCAAGATATTTGTCAAGAAATGCAAAATTTATCAGCGCGTAAAGGGGAGAAGACAAAATACAAGATTGTATCAACCATTTCCAGTACCAGAGAGGTCATGGGATGCGGTAAGCATGGATTTTGTGTTAGGACTTTTGAGGACATAGAGGATTTGTGATTCCATATTCATGGTATTCGAAAGGTTCTCTAAAATGGCACATTTTATTCCATGTCAGAAAACCAGTGATGCAACTCAAATTACAAAACTGGTTTTCAAATAAGTTGTTAGACTTCACAGCTTACCTAGGAGTATTGTTTCGGACAGGGATACCAAATTCGTTGGTCATTTCTAAAGTACAATATGGAAGAAGTCGAGGATAGATTTATATTTTAGCTCAACATATCACCCTCAGACGGATGGACAAACTGAGGTAGTAAATCAAATTTTAGGAGATTTAATGAGGATTTTGGTCGTTGAACATCACAGTCAGTGGGATCAGATTCTGCCACAAGCGGAATTTTCATATAACGATTCACCTAATAGGATCACAGGACAGAGCCCCTTCCAGATAATGTATGGAATGCAATCGAGAGGAGTATCTGAGTTGAGGGACTTAGAACAAAGTGAATTCAAAAGTGTTGGAGCAGAAGACTTTGCAGCAGAGATGCAAGAGCTCCACAACAAAATCAGAGAGTGGTTAAAGGATTCCAACCAGGAATACAAGTGCAGGATAGATCAACATAGAACATAACTTCAGTTCAAAGTGAGAGACTTAGTTCTAGCACATCTGAGAAAAGAAAGGTTCCCAAGGGGAACGTATAATAAGTTGAAGGTGAAGAAGATAGGACTGTGTAAGATTTTGAGGAAATTTGAGGCCAATTCTTATGAAATAGAATTGCTAGATGGGGTAGGAATATCACCCATATTCAACATAGAAGATCTATATCCTTAGAGACCAGATGAAGTGGGAGAAGAGAGCCAGAAAGAAATTAAATGGGTTAAACGACTACCTATAGCTGAAAAGTCGCAGATGGAAAAGATAATTGACCATAGAGTTGAGAAGAAGACCCGAAGAAAGACATATCTTGAGTATTTTATCAAGTGGAAAGGACACCGGATTGAGGATGGCAGTTGGGAAATTGAAGCAGAGATCTAGAAACATGGACAGATGGTGCAAGAGCCCATGAACAGGAGTCCATGAATTTTTCATCCTAGGGAGTATGATGTAGGAGCATTGTAAGTGAGACAACAAAGAAAACACTAATGCGAAGAACAAATGGAAATGCACCAACGCACATTTTGAATTTCAAAAGATAAATCATTAATGAAATATCTAAGAGGATGTATTTACATTTATGTTTTGGAGATTGTAAACAGATCTTGAGCGTTGCTCTCATTTTTTGGATATGGAGGCATTTAATTATAATGAATGTAAAGTACATATCTTTTAATTCCGATTAGATAGCTAGAGCTGTAGTAGGGAAAACTCTAGAAAGCTCCCTCGTAGGCATTGTATTGTGAATCAGTTATTCTCATTGTATTTTTTGTAAGTTTTAGAGAAAGAGAATGGGAGAATAGAAGGACAAAGATTGTAGAAGGTTGTATAAGCATATGGTTGTTGCTATTGATCCATGTACAGAAGAACTATATTAATATAAGAGTGCTTTGATCCTAATTTCATGGTGTGTCATGGTTGTTGTACTTATCTTTTGAATGGTATGTTACAATTTTCTTTTATTCTCTATTTTGCATTTGTTTCAATACTATGTGTGTATGTCTTCTCATGATTTCATGTTGAAAGTATGAAGTCTGTGTGAGGAGAAGTATAAGTTTCAATTGTTTCTCTTCCTAACAAAATCCTACAAGGACTACAGTGATAGTCCGCAAGGAGTTCGTTGACGAGTTCTGAGTTTATCTCAGAAAAGATCAGGAGAGTTACCTTTGTACTTATACCAGCAGAAGTGCAGGTATAGCACCAAGACGTGAAAGGTGTTTGTAGGCTGGTGGAAGTCTTATACTTTACCAACCAAGGAGGAAGGTCGAAGACCTAGTGTTGCAGAGAAGTGCACAGAGTTGGAGGTGGTGAATAACCAGAGTTATTGTGAATGTCACAAGGAGTACGTGCAAGAGTCATTTTGAAGCTTTGAATCTGTAGCAAGGGTCAATCCTAGGAAGGATAGGGGATTGAGAGAATTCAAAGAAGTTAAGTCGAAATAAGAAGATGCCAAGGTAATTGGGCAGAAGTCCTTGAGAAGTCTGAACGAACGGTCGAAATTCTCAGAAGGAGAATCATCGAAGTTTCGTGGGTCGTTGCATCTTGTAGACCAGCGAGAAGATTAAGTTTGAGTGTCTTTCAACACTCGTAAGCTCAGAAGGAGTAGAAGCCATTGGATTAGATCAACAAGAACCATTGATCTTGTGCTTGAATTTCATTGTTTCGGAGTTCAGGGCATGGAAGGAGTTATAACTTGGAGTCGAGAGTTGCGAACTCCCGATTCTCAAACTCTTGATAGAATCAAGGCCATCATATCATGGGGGGGTATTTGATTCGTGGAGAAGCCTTATCATGATTTTTAGCCATCGACGAAAGGAGTTACTGCACTTTAATTCGACGATACGCGAAATTCTGAGGTGTCGAAACATTAGGCCCAAGTCACAGTTGAAGGTCACGTCAAGTAAAGCCAACGGAGGAGTCAAAGGACCCATTAGCCTTTTAGGGTTTTGGGGATTGAAGGAGTCAAGGGGACTCATACTAGGGGTCATGGAGTCATGAAACCCGATATACCCTTTCGGGTGAAAAGTGTGGTCATGTCAGTTGGTCACGTGGATGAGAGTTGGCGCTTAGTGCTTATTCGCATAGGCGTAGCTCCTAAGAAGGAACTATGGATAAACACTTGTGTTTTGAATGTTATCTTCGATTTCTAGGGATAACTAGGAGATCATGTCTTGAGGCCAACCGGTCCTAGACATGGAGTACTGAGAGTAGGATTGACCTGAGCATTGCCCTGGAGGGCTCATCTTTCTTCTCCTTCATCAGACTTGTCTTGTCAGTAGCAGCAACATCCATCACCTTCAACCTGGTCTTGTATCAGAGAAGGCTCTTGCTCCATGAGGTAATTGGTCCAAGTATCATGGTATGTGTCACTTTTGATCATTATAACCTTTAGATATATGCATCAAATTCCTTTTATTTATGACGACTGCTTGGATCTTACATTCACCCACTTGACCATGGTTGAGGGGATTGACAAGATGTCCTAGCAAGCTTGTACCCATAGGTTTTGGTTTGCCACTGAGGGAATTTTGAAGAGCCATCACCCGCTCCCATCATATCATCACTTTTACATCTTATCTCCCACTCATCTGCCCCATTCCCCTAGTCCAGGCATTAGGATGATCTGTTTGTGGGGTTGCACCTTATCTCATGGGAAGAAGGGGCTAAAGGCCCAGAAGGTAAAAGCAGATGGTAAAAGATAAAATCAATAAAAAATGAAACCTAGAGATGCCTCGCCCAGGGATCCCCGAGAAGGCAATAAAAATCCTCTCAGCAAGAAATAAGAGGGACCCGAAGAAAAATAATAAAACAAGACCTAGCCAAGAGGATAGGGGGTCTCATCTCGAGCCAGCCTATTATGTTCTTGGGTACCTAGCAGTATGACATTGCCATTATCTGGTTACCACACCAGCGCAGTGGCCTTTGGTTGCATGGCCAAGGGAAAGGGGGTCTCATCACGAGCCATCCTTATCATCTCTGTGAAACTATTTATGGGTAACACTGTCAGCTTTGGTCACCACGCCAAGGCAGTGTCCTCTAGATAGACCTTGAAATAAAATAAATAAGAAAAATAAATAAAGAAAAGAAAGAATAAAGGCAATAAAGGGCTTGGAAAGAATTGCATCCATGATAGGTACAGCTCACCTTCTACAAAGGCACCCACAGGTAGTATCGTACGCCCCTGTCTTTCACTCTACCCATATGTCTGGACATCCCTTGACCACATCACCTCATTTTACATGGCTTGGATGATACCCTCTGGATGCCTTTCCTTTTCTTATGGATGTTGGCCTAATAAAGTATTTTTTCTTTTTCTTCGGCTTTGTATTGTAGGTCATTGTAATGTATTTGAGCTATTGAATGATATATCAGGGGTTTTATGCATGTATTTGATAAAATTAATGATGAAATGTGATTGGCATTGATATGATCCCTATGACTAATGAGCCCATGGAGGGCGAAGTTTTTGATGTGCAGGACCATGCCCAACATATAGGTACCAGTTGGACCGGTACACATGGGGAGATGATTAGCTCAGACCTCCATGGGGCTGAAGAGCCCATCAGATGGTTGTTGGGACCCCATCAAGGGCAGAGACAGGACAGTGATTGTTCGAACTTTTTCACATGAGAAGAAGAAGAACGTTCCACCAAGGACACTTTGGATGAACCCAACCTAGGGAGGTTGACCCACTTCAGATGGAACGTTTTCCTTTTGATGGTCAGGACATCACCTAGAGTCCTTGATGTCACCTTGAGCATGTGGCAATTTGATAGGATGGTTGGCACGTGTGGCAGCTTGGAGGAGCCCAAAAAGGGCTAACGTCTAACTTTTGGATGCTGGACCAGCCCCAAAAGGGCCTAACGTCTCCCTCAAAGGGACCTGACGTCTCACGTTTTGCTCATTTATGTCTTTTACTTAGAATTTAATGTAAAAATAGTATGATTGTGGTTTGTAGCCTTGTCATCTATTTTTAATGACCTAATTTTAATTAAAGGTCATGATACACTATATATTGAGGATGTTTTTCCCTCATTTGAACATAACAACACAAATCACACTTGTGAGGTCTGATTTTTGCGCCCTACTTGGGTATTTGGTCTTTTAAAGTGAGGCACACTTGTTGATGGAAGGATTTTCTTGGCATGTTTGGCATTTCTATTGAAGGAAGGTTTACAACTAGGGTTTGCATATGCTTTTCATCATGATATGTAAGTGTTTTTCTTGCAAAAATTCTTAATTGAATGGTTGTAGGTTTATAATTCTTTCATTTACTTATAAATTTGTTGATTTTAAAACCCTAGGTGACAAGCACATAAGTAGGTCCTTGTCTCATGTCCCCTTAGAGAGAAATTTTCAGCCATTGAAGAAGGAAGAAAGAGCCTAGCCTTTGCTACACTCTTCTCACTTCTTCCCTTAAGCTAGCTTTGATTTTAAAGGTTAAAAGAAGGGTAATGTCCTAGGCCTAGGTTATCTACACCTAAGGTCGTCCATCTTCTAGGGTTTTAGTGATAGAGCCTTGCCATTGCAACACTCTCCCTCACTTGATCCTCTTGTTTTATCTCTTCTCATATGCTAGTCGTTTTTCCAAGTTTGACCTAAATAAGGAGGAAAGAGCACGAGGCCTTGCTTAAGCAACACCAAAGTGAGAATCTTTCCCCTAGGGTTTTGATTCTAGGGCCCTGCCATTGCAGCACTCTAGAACCCTTCCCTATTGTCTTTAGCCTATTACTCATTCAACCTTGTGTCCTCTCCTTGAATGACTCCATATACCCTTATTCACTGATCTTAGACACAAAATGTTGAAGTGGTAGTGCTCAAACCAACTCTCAAAACCTTAAATTTTGAAACCCTAACTAACTAGCTAACCCTAACTAGGCTGATGTCATAGTTGGTTATTCCATCTTGACATAGAAAATAGTGATAATAAGCAATTAGATGATGGTTAAAGGAACTTATTGAGTAAATTATTGATTGAATATATTGTTTTCTACATCATCTTGATAGTTATTGATGAAATAATACTTTTCCATTGCTATATTGATAAAACATTGATCTCATTAAAACTTCTTGTTTCATTTTCTTATATATTGATGTCAGATAATCACATGAAGTACTAACCCACTGATATATAGCCTGCATACATATTATCTTGTTATTGTTTTGTTCCAGGCAGGTGTTCTCTTGTGGGCATACACTTCTTTATTGG
>JASDQU010102317.1:78689-119431 GCA_032191745.1 Picea mariana | reverse complement strand
GCTATATTGATAAAACATTGATCTCATTAAAACTTCTTGTTTCATTTTCTTATATATTGATGTCAGATAATCACATGAAGTACTAACCCACTGATATATAGCCTGCATACATATTATCTTGTTATTGTTTTGTTCCAGGCAGGTGTTCTCTTGTGGGCATACACTTCTTTATTGGATGATTAGCCAGATTATCTGACCTTTGGTGGTAACCTGTGAGGAGGAAACTTTGCCTTGATCTTTATACTTTGGTCTCTTCAAAAAACCCAGGTTGTCGGGGACGTCTCCCCTGGGTTAACCTCCCTAAATAGAAAAATCCTCCCCCATCGAGGTGACATTGGGTGGGGAAGGTTCCTGTTACGCCAGTTTGGCCTCAATCCTTTAGCCTTTATACCTAGCTACAAACTGTGCGATAACATTGAAGATTCATGTGGGGAATCAAAGAGTCAATCAGACTCAAAGAGGAGATTAAGAACAATCCTTAGACTAGGACGTCATGCAGAACCTGCTGAGGTAAGGGTGTTGCGTCAAACTTAATGGAGAATTTTTTTTTACAAAACTTAAACTTCATTTTGGCTACCACTAGATCAATATGAAAGAGGTGGACATCCCTAAGACTAATTTCTATACACATGAACATCATTGTGAGTTTTTAATGATTCCATTTTTCCTTTTCAATGCTCAATCAACTTTCTAGAGCCTCATGAACAAGATATTTCATCAATTCCTACATAATTGTTTTCTAGTATTCTTTGATGATATTTTTAATCTACAATAAACCATGGGAATACCAGAAAGAGCACTGCAACTCCTATAGTATCACCAACTATTTGTAAACTGATCCAAATGTGTTATTGGGGCTTTAGAGGTTAAATACTTGGGTCACATTGTAAGCCAGGAGGGAGTACAAGTTGATCCTGAGAAAGTTTTAGATAAGATTGGTCCCATCTCAAAACCATGAATAAATTGTGTGTATTCTTAGGACTTATAGACTACTACAAGAAGTTTGCGAAAATGTATGGAAAAAAATTTCTCCCTTAACCTTGACACTTAAAAAAACTCCTTTGTTTGGAATGAAGCTACTAAACGATCTGTTACCACCAAAAAATCATTCACAACAATACAGGTGATGGCCGAAGAAATTACTAGTGGAACACACCAAACAACATACCTCCAACATTAATAGGCTTCATTTAGAAAAATAAAAAAACCATACAAAATGGCTCCCTGAATTTCAATGCAATCTTCCAAAGGCATTTTTTCACCAAACAACACAGGATAACATTATCAAATTCATGCTAATAGCATGGACAATGTGACTATCATTGAAAAAACCCATGATGATAAGTAAATAACGCATTTATGATTCTGGTTGAGCGTCACACACTTCCAACTCAGGTGTACCATGAGAAGTTGTAACATTCCCAATATAATATCCAGTTTAATTAATGCTTAATGTAGATATAATGTGTTGCTATGAGGAAGGTGATGTATATGAAAAATGTATTTCTAAGTTTTAATAAATAAAATGTGAGTCCATTTCCTAAGGGGACATGGAAAGATATGGGGACCGAATTAATCCATAAGAGAGGGGAGGATATAAGAGAAGGGTTCCAAGGGGGAATTACCCATGTATATTAACTCAACCCATTTTACTTAAACTTCTATTGGTATATGAACCTTATAATTTCTAATTGAGTGTTCCCAAAGCCAATCATTGAATGCATGTAAGAGGGTGTGTGTGAGAATTCACATCCCATAGTTATTGGGAGCATGGGGGATGAGTACAATCATATTGGGGAAGTGTGTGAGTCAAGAAAGTAAGCCAAAGGAGAGAAATTCATATGGGAAACTACAACAGTTTTACCCATTCAGTTTTTGTGCATGGGAAACAAGTAGAGAGAAAGAAAGAGAGCTTCCAGCTGGAACATCCATTGAGGGATACTTTTGAAGCATGCTAGAGTGCATTTGGAGCATATTTGGAGTTAAACACTGACGATCTAGGTTTTCAGGCATGAAGACTTAACTCATGAGAGAGTTTCATTGTAACAACAAGTGTTTAGTGTTGTTTGCTAGTAGTTTTCCTAGCAACAAGATCCCTTGAGTTCCCAACTGAGATATTCATGGTTACTTGTGTTAGAGAGACCGTGATAAAAAAATGGGATAATCAAGGGACTAAGCTCAGTGAAGGGGTACATTCCTTGGGTTCGGTAGGTCAAGACGAAGAGATATAGTGGAAAATCGAGATAGTTGTAGGAGAATAAAAAGGGGTTGTGAGTTTTATGAGTTGTGAGTGGACAATGAGAGACCACCCTATTTTATGGGTTACTATCCTCAACTCAGGGGTGATTTTCTATTGGTATTTGGAACAATAAGCCTATGGTTGGGTGGAACGTCCATCCCAAGCATATGGTTGCACAATGAAATTAAAATATAAGTGTTTTATCTTGTTGTTGTTTCATTTTGTGAGTTAAATTATTGTGCATGAACTTTGTGTATGAGACCGATTTATATGATTCTATAATGATGTTTATTAGTTTCATATCATGTCTATTTTATTATGTTGAATATGCATTTAAATACTGGTAACAATCAATAGCTAAATTTGGTTCTAGTTCGTAGTTGTAAGGTACAAGAAATTAATTTAGTTAACATAAATCCTCATTTTTATGAGTATTATGCAACGTAATGTTCCTAACTTGGGTTGGGGGATGTTACATTATGCTATCAGAACATCTTGTTCAAATATTGAATCCATATCAGCCAAGAACTAGAGAGAATTGTTGTATATGACATGGCATGAACTGTAGATGATGACATGGCATGACCTATCATCATGAGGCATCAATTGGGATGACATGGATGCTAACATGGCATGACACATCACCCTCCTCTTTCCTTCATCGACCATCGACAATATCTCTTGGAATAATTTAAACATTGCATTGATTATGCCAACGCATGATCATCGGTCATCGAAAATCAGAGAATTCTTTTGGGCACATGAAACTTTCACCCAAAATCTATTGATACCCAATCACTGACCATCAATGATCAAAGATTTCCTTTGGGCACATGAAAATTTCTCCTAAAATATGTTGATCCTTGATCATCAACCAATATAGATTTCCTTTAGGTGTGTGACACTTTTGCCTAATATCTACCAATCCCTAATCATCGACCATAGACCATCGAAGATTTCCTTTGGTTGAACCAACTCTTCACCAAACTCGTCGATCCGTCAATCGACCATAAACTAATTTTATTGGAGAATTTCTACACTTAGAAAAATTCAACCAAAAACCAAGGTAAATCTGGGTCGTTGATCTCTCACTCAAGATGATCTTGAGCATTGATTCTGCTCCGACTTCCAAATAAATAAAAATCAATATGAACCGTCGATCTGCTTTATTTAAACAATTGTTGAAATGAATATCAATCATTGATTTTCTCAACCTTAAAAATGATCGAACCTTTTAAAATTTTAAATTTATCACAACAAATCTTGGTCGTTGATCCCATGATCAAAGCGATCTGAACCATTGATTTTTCGAACTCTTCCCAATGCTACAAAAACCACTAAAATGAATTTTTTTTTACCTTTGAGATTGAATTTAGCTTTGCAACCTGCAAATTCATACCCCGTATCATCTCTTTGACTTCCTTGAGGCATTCAAACTAGAAATTCAACCACAAATTTAGGGATTGTGTTCCAACTTCTTTTTTTTCCCCAAATTTACACACACCGAAGTCTGCAACAATGAATTACACCAATTTTCTCTTGTTCTTGGCCCATATGGGTCCAATATTTGAACAAGATTTTTTGATAGCATAATGTAACATCCCCTAGCCCAAGTTACGAACATTACGATGTAGAATACTCATAAAAATGAGGATTTATGTTAACTAAATTAATTTCATGTAGCTTACAACTACGAACTAGAACCAGATTTAGCTACTAATTGTTACTAGTATTTAAATGATCGCGGTTCAATAGATTTTGAAAGTAGGTGGTTGTAAATGAATTCTCCAATGGTCGATGRTTGATTATTGAGCATCAAGGATATTCACATACAAGTTTGGTTTGGTAGTGAGAATCATCAATTGACCGATTGTTGATGTAGTATTCGAGATCAATGGTCGAGATTGTTTTAAGTTATCGATCAACGATGTAAATTGATCCACGAGCCTRGGGAAGGTTTAGTGGATCAATGATTGATATTTATGCCAATTTGAGATCAGAAAATCATATTTAAAAGKTTCTTATAACAAAAAAATAGTTAGTTTTGAATGAAAATTTCTGAATTTTTTTCATATTTTTGAAGGTCATTAACTTGTGAGGCAATTTTGAGGCSCTAAACAACATTTTTAGCCAATCAAAACCCACAATAAAAGACTGTACCAAGATATGATTTATCTCTACAACTCAAATAAAATAACTCGGGAGGGATATCCAATGATCTATTATGGGCACAAAGAAAAGCTCATATAAGAAAGTTACAACCAAACCAGTAAGGGTAAAATTMTGACACAAATTTACTTCCATAGGGAATAACTCCTTGCTCAAAAGTTCTTTTGGGGCACATGAGAAGTCTATGGAAATCTTGTGAACCATAGAAGATAACAATGGAGACAAATTTAGGATCTAGGTATGTAAAAATGTGCAGGATGAAAAAGAATGGACCTGTAGCATATAGGGATAAATTGGGTAAAAATAAATAAACTTCTTTGGACTATAACTTTTAGCTCAAAGCTTAGATTTGAGAAAATGAATAGTCGTTGGAAAGGTATTAAGAATAAGAAGACATATATCCACCCAAAATTTTGAATTGGGTGCTAAGTTTTCTTAGAAATCAATAAAGTGTCTTATGCAGTAGTAAATAAGTGGAAACTTGCAACATGTAAATGTTGTAACCTTTTTCTCAGAAGTGAGGTGGAGGCATGCATATAGTTTTTGGAAAGTTGTTTCAGAGGAATGCATATAAGGAATTATATTTTTATTTGGTTCATTGTGTCCTTCATAAATTAGGATAAAGAATAACATTTACTCTAATTGATAAAAAAAATTATGTTATGCATGTTCTAACAGTTATTATTACATGAAAATTTCTTGCAAAATTAGAGGTAAATGAAAGCATATTTGGTTCTTACATCAGAACTGTAGTAATGGAATATTCTCAGGGATATTACATCCATGAGGAAGAGATCATAGTTTTGCATGTTAGCATGGGAAATGTCGAGACAAAGTTAAATTGGAGAGGAGATAGGAAGGAGCCTATAACTATGAGAAGTATGCATAGAGAAGTGCAAAGCTATAGAGAAGATACTGAAAGGATAATGAAGGCTAAAGAAGAGATATTTAAAAGTTTGAATATGTTGCATAAGAAAGTTAACAAAGACTCTAGCAATAAAAAAACATCTAGTTTTAGACAAGTGAAAACATTTATATCCCAAATAAAAAGGGAAGATCATGGAAATGATAGGAAGTCAAGAAGCATGAGAAGGTGACATCATTATCCAAGTAAATATGATAGAATAACTCATGAAATTTTATGGCCAAGGAGAAAACCAAGTGTGTCTCCTATTTGAAGGTAGAGGAGAAGGCCCGAGGAAGACATCTTGCAAGGTGAACTTAGGAAAATCAATCCACCAACTTTCAATGGTGAGAATAGGAAGCGATAAGAGGCCAAGGATTGACTATTGTAAATCAAGAAATATTTCCAGTTTCACGATTAGCACTCAAGGGTTGAAGAAATAATTTCCACCTACCACCTACACGAAAATGTATCCATGTGTTGGGATCATCCTAAGAAAGTCAAGAACCATGATGAGAACAGGATCTGATGGAGGCATTTCAAAGGAAATTTCCAAGAGAAATATTTTTCTAATCATTGTTATGAAAGAAAGATGAAATAGTTCTTTGAACTCAAGCTAGGAATCATGACAATGGAAAAATATGAGAAGAGGTTCTTTGAATTGTTGAAGTATGTTGACTTCATAAAAGATAAAAAGGTCAAGATCCAAAGGTTCCTAATTGTTTTACCCTCTTTCTACAGTGATAATATTCAATATGAAAACCCCAAAACTTTGGAAGAATCCATAAGGAGAGAAAAACATATTTATGAGCAGAGAAGAGGAAGGTCAGTTTTCCAAAAACATTGGAATGACAAGATGAAAGGGAAAAAGGATAAAATGAAGAAAGGTTTTAAGCCACCCTTTTTAAAGAGAAAATCCCAAGAAAATCAACAAGTTTTGTCAAGCCAAAATGAGCATAATATTGCAAATTCATTTGGGAAAAGGCCAAGGCAGCAACCTATACAATGTTGGGGATGTGAGGGTAATCACTTATATAGGAAATTACCTCAAAAAGGAGAAAGAATGAGGACTGTACACAAGATTCAAGAGGATGAAACAATGGAATAAATGGGAGGAAACATGCCAAGGATATATGAAACCTTATACAACAAGCAAGTAGAACATCAATGCCCCATGATTGAAGTGGAAGGTAATATTGATAACCAACCCATAGAAATTTTAATTGATTTTGGAACTAGACATAGTTACATAAATTATAACATTGTTGAAAGATTTCACTTGCAAAGGAGTAAGCATAAGAAATATTTCTTAGTTAAATTAGCCACTAGGGCTAAAAGGAAAATCAACGAGTTGGTTAAATATTTTCCAATAGAAATGAATGGAATCCTCACAAACGTAGATGTGAACATCATACCATTGGGATCATATGACTGTCTAACTGGAATGGATTGGTTGGAAAAGTACCATGTTGTCCTAGATTATTACAACAAGGCAATCACATGTCTTGATGAAGAAGGGAAGCAAGAAAATATTCAAGGTATTCCAAGAGTTGTAGCTGTCAGAGATATTTCATCTATGTAGTTGAAAAATATTCTCAGGAAGGGATGTCAAATTTTTATAGCCCATATGGAAGAGGTAACCAAAGATATAGTGGCAAGTATCAAAGACCAAATGGTCTCAAGGGATTTTGAATATGATTTTAGAGAAATACCAGGACTACCACCCAAGAGATACATTGATTTATCTATTGATTTTGTGCCAGGAGCTGCACCAGTGTCCAAGACATTGCATAGAATGGGCATGCTAGAGTTGAAAGAGTTGCAGATATAGCTTGAACGGTTGTTGAAGAAGGGTTATATATGCCCAATTGTGTCACCTTGGGGAGCCCCAATTATTTTTGTAAATAAGAAAGAGGGAACCTTAAGGTTGTGTATTGATTTTAGACAACTAAATAAGGTCACCATAAAGAACAATTATCCTTTGTCAAGGATTGATGATTTTTTTGATCAGTTGAAAGGTGCAAGAATATTTTCCAAGATTGACTTGAGATCTATCTATCATCAAGTGAGGAAAAATCAAGAATACATCATCGAGAAAACATTCAGGACAATATATGGGCATTATGAATTCATAGTAGTACCATTTGGACTATCAAATTACCCAAATGTTTTTATGTGTTGGCATGTTTTTACAAGAAGAGTGTGCTTGTCATTGATGGAAAGAACATCAGCGATGATGGTGAACAGGAAAAACATAAGCTTGGGAGGAGAAGTGAATAGTATGCAGAGATCAAAGCTCGGAAGGAAAAGTGTAAGCTCAGGCTGAGAAGCCTCAGCAATCGTCCGATCAAGAAATTGACCGTGTTGATTGTCTAATATTATGGACATCGGTCATATGAGTGACCATGGGATTGAGGACCGTTGGAGAATCATGACCGTCAGATCTACAAGCCAAATCAATGACATGGATGAATTATGGACAACGAAAGAAGAATTAAACAACTCGCTAGTTCTAATCCTGCAATTGGTCTAGATCATCAGATCTCATAAACCCAAATATCGACAATTTTGGTTGATATAAAAAATGATAAGATTAATTCGGATTAAGTCATGACCGTCGGATGCGCAATCTCCATGTCAACGACAGGGATATACTGTGGAGATTGAAAGGAGAATTAAATATCGTGATATTTCCAATCCCACAATTAGTTAGGACTGTTAGATTTTATAGCCTCGAAGATCAACGATTGTGGTTGACTCACCAACATCACACAAATTCAAATTGTAGATTTTTTGTGATGAGTTAAATCACTTGCAAGTTGTGGTTCCGCAACCATCCTTGATCGTTGATCTAATTCGAGTGTCTTCATGACCGTTGGATCACTTTTAACTGGAAGGACAAGATAAGTTAGAAGAGAAGCACATAATATATATCGAGCCATCGATATAAGAACATGATCAACGAATAACATTTGGTTCACGTCAAAATTTGTGAGGAGGTTATTGTTTGGGGAATCTCACTTCGAAAGAATTGGAAACTTGAAAGTCGAATTACCCAAAGCCTGAAAATCAGAAATGAATAAGGACCATCGAATCTAGAGAAAATGAGATGACCATTGGATCACCTTAAGTGGAAGGACAGGATAAGCAAGGACTGAGATCTGAGATCTCGATCACCCAAATTTTCGCCAATCATAGAATCAAATTAAATGGAAGGATAGGATAAGAAAAGATGGAGAGTCATTGGATTTAATCCAAAGAAAAGCTACATTTTAGATAGATCGAGCCATTGATCTAAGATATTAATCCAACAAACGTCATTTGTTTCGGGTCTAAAGATGTGAGGAGGTTACGCTCTAGAAAAATATCACTTCAAGAATTCAGTTTGAGATATGAAATCCCCGAAGCTTGGAGAGTTGGAGTTTGAGATATGAAATCCCCGAAGCTTGGAGAGTTGGAGAGCCAAAATTCATTCTCAACCATTGATCAAAATACAATGGAAGGATAGCATAAGTAGAATAGATAACGTGTCGAAGTAAATGGTGGCCATCCATCACAATTCTTGATTAAGTCCTAGCCGGTGGATTAAGCAATGAAAGGATAAGTGTAAACCGTCTGATCTCTTTGGACAGGTGTCTGTAGATCATCGACTTCGGAAGATTGACGTACGAAAGAAATGAGATTTTTAGAATTGAAATTCCTAAAGGTCGGACTCACTGAGGAGATCTCGATTGTAGATTTAGGGAGACAGGTGTCAATAGATCTTCCACTCTTGAATATTGTCATATGGGAAAAGTGCGATTTTAGAGTTGAAACTCCCAAAGACCGAAAGGTCATAATCAATCATAGTCATTGATTTGGAAGGAAGCTATGTGTCGACGGATCATGGAGATGTTGGATCGTGCGTGTAAGGTGAAAAGGAAGGCAGATAGCAGTCGTTGAATGAGTGGCATCGCCAAGGGATTGGATATCAACGAAAATGCTCAATTGCGGGCTAGAACATGCTCGAGTCTTAATTTTTCTTGAGCAAGCCGCAATCGAAACCACGGTTTTGGAGAAAGGACACATGGAGGCTCAAGGTAAATTGTGGGGAGAAAAGTAGTTTGATTCAAACCACYTTTGGATGCACCCACAATCACGTGGTCACATGATATCATCACCCAAGGTCACATCAGCGCAATATAGGGGAAGGAGCTAGCACTGCTAGGCTCCACATTGGAGGTTACGCATTAAAAAAAAATCAAAAARCATCTTCGTGTAAAATCCAATGACATTGATCAAACATAATCTGATCGAAGGGTTGTTGTTTCACTTCGTGGTTTCTTGATCAGTTACAATTCAGTTACACTAATCGAATCATTGTTTTAGGGCATTGGAATCATGGCTCTTGAGTGTTATGAGATTCYCGACATGGGCGTTGGAGATTCAGAGAGTAACGGATGATGAGGGCAGGAATATAAGAAAGATGCCATGATAGAGGAATGTTGTTGTTTCTCTGTAAAAGGTAGTCAAACTGTAAGCAATGAACTGAGGGAGAAAATGAAAAGATGAAGAACATAAGTTGGATAGAGCAGAAATGGTGAAAACAATAGATTGTATGATAACTTAAGCGCAAGAAGATGCGAGTAGGAAGACACTGATGCAGGCAGAACAGAGTGGTGTAGAAGAAAAATGATGAGCCTGGTAAGCCATTGATAAATATTGTATCACTGTAATAAATTTTAGCAAGCAAAGATTTATATTTCAGGGTGGTAGGGTGGTGCTAGGAATAATTGTTTTCCTCAGAGTTTCAAGTGGGTGCTTGAACACAGGGAGTTGTAGCTTCCATCTGGTTGCAGCCAGAAAAACTAGGGTGGTGTAAGGGAGAACCATTGTTCTCTGTTATACAGGTTGGTGCCTATGTGAATGGAAGTTGGCGCTTCCATCCAGTTGGTGTTGGAACACTCAGGAAGTTGGAGCTTCCATCCAATTGGTGATGGAACACTCAGGGAGTTGGTGTTTCGCTCTAGTGGGTAGTAAAGAAACCAAAGAGTTGGTGCTCTCAACAAGTTTCATCTTGTAAAATAGAGATGGTAGCCTCACATTGAGTTGGTGCTCAAAGATAGATGATGTAAATAACATAAAATACTATCTATCATTCTAACAAGAATAATTTTTCTCCCTTTATGTGTTTCCTCAAGAATATTTGTTTATGTATACTTCATGTGTGTGATGTTGCATACTCTATTTGTTTCTGTATACTTCATCATTGAGAATTATGTAATGAGTTGAAAATAGGCATAATTGTTTAAGCACAGTGAAAACTGATTCATGCCCCCCTTTCAGTTGTCTAACATTATGTTCCTGATGAATGGAGTGTTCAGGGAGTATCTGGACAAGTTTGTAATTATGTTTCTAGATGATATAATCATCTACTCTATGTCATAAGAGAAAAATGAGAAGCATTTAAGAGTGGTGTTGCATGTTTTAAGAGACCATAAATTGTATGCTAAGCTAAGTAAGTGCATCTTTTATCAAAAGAGGATTCACTACTTGGAGAATATAATTCTAGAAGAAGGGATAGTAGTTGATCCTGAGACGATAAAGGCCATTAGAGTATGGTCAGTGCAAAATAATGTGATAGAGTTCATATAATTTATGGGTCTTACCAGTTGTTACAGAAGATTCATAAAATGATTCTCAAAGATTTCAAGTTTAATCACTTCTTTGCAAAAGAAGGGAGTGAAATTTGAATGGACGTCCAAGTGTGAATGGATATTTCAATAGTTGGAATAAATCTTGACAAGTGCACCAATATTAAAGATTGTAGATCCAAATGAATATTATGTGGTGTGCACAAGTGCATGCAAGGAAGGGCTCGGTGGAGTCTTGTTGGAAGGATTTTCTAGCTTAGTTGAGCTTCAAGCACTAAACAAATCAAGTGTCTATTGTTTCTTCTCTTTTCTGGACCACCGTGAAAAGAAAAATTATCATTTCAGTCATTTCCATAATAGTTTGAAGGTATAAATACCAATCGACCATCCATTAGCAGAGGGAAGTCAAGTGTTATGAATTTGGTTGTTGATCAGAGGTAGTTTCCCATGAAAACATTGAGCAAAGTGAGATAAACTCTCTGGAGTGGTTAGAATATTTATGTCATTTCAGATCTTTGACAACCAGAAATATCTCCATGTAAAAAAGTCAGGATCCATATCCATTGACATACTAGCTTCATAGTTGATGTCAACTTCAGTACATGGTTGACTAGCAACATGCATGTCAAGTGATATGATTCGACTCTTGAATCTCTCATATGTTGGCAATAATCCATGGTGGTTGCAACCAGTTTCTTTATAATATTGTCAAGGGTACAATATCATTGTATTATTTTATGGATATATTTGGTAGTGAGGAACAAAAGGGTATCATCATCCTATTTCCATGAGCATATTCAATAAAAATTTGACCCCAGGAGTATTCGTGAATAAATGTTCCACGAACAATTCTTCCAACTTGTAGATTAATTTTTATTTCAAAGAGAAACCATGAGCAATCAATGGTCTTCAAGACTTCTCTTGAGCATCTCCAAGAAACAACTAGCAACTTGCAGGAACGAGTCTTCTCACTTGCGATTTTACTAGTTTTATTTATCTTCTTTTTCCGGTTCGAAACACCCCCATTCATTTTTGCTGTCACCCAGCCGAATGAAGGAGGCAATGAAACCACATCTTGGAAAGATAAATTCCAACAAACATTCAGGAAAAAGACTACATCGTAACATGTGCAAAAGAGACTATCAACGAATATATATCAGGGAGAACATTCTATTGTCTTGTATTCATGCTTTGATAGGTATTTATACAATGATATGTATGGTTGGAGTGGTTACACCCGCTCCAACTAATCACCCATTTATTCCCATTTATCCATTATACACATGTATTTATCTAATTTAAGTTATGTTACATTCATAGGTGGGATGTTATTTATAAGGCCTAAGAGGCCCCCTCAACAAGTCCTTAGACAGAAAGATCACGTGGTATGCTACGAGTCTAGAAAATTAAAACAACATGAGAAAAATTATGCTACACATGACTTGCAATTAGAATCAATTGTACATGCACTAAAAATGTGGAGACATTACCTCATGGGGATGAAATTTGAGCCAAGAAAAAACCATTATGGTCATAAAACTTTGTTTGGAAATCCAACATTAAATGCTAGACAAACTTTGTGGTCTTAATTCCTTAGTGAATATGATTTTGAAATTAAGCACATAAAAGGAAAATAAAATCAAGTGGATGATTCACTCAGCAAGAGAGCACATGCGCAGAATATTGCATCCGTTAGCATGTACATCACTAATCTAAAAGATAAAATCATTGTAGCAACAAATTCAGACAACATTATCTAAAAATAAAAGAGACATTACAACAAGGAATTTTTCAGCAGAAATTTAATTATTATGAGTTAAAAGAAGATGGAATTCTCATGTACAAAGGAAAAGTTTATGCGTCGAATTCCAATGAGCTAAAAAATGTAGTGTTGAAGGAAATGCACAATGTGCCATATGTTGGGCACCTAGGATATCAAAAGAAAATTGTAGCTGTAACAATCCAATACTTTTGGTCAAGAATGAAAGAAGTGGTTAATTACATATCCAAATGTCTAGAATGCCAGAAAGTGAAGATAGAGCATAGACATCTAGTGGGGATGTTGTATCCATTGCCCCTTCTAGAATGGAAGTAGCAAGTTGTCACAATTTACTTTATTATAAAGCTACCCAGAACAGTGAAGAAACATGAATCCATCATGGTGTTCATTGATAGAATAACTAAGGCAACACATTTTATTCTAGTGAAGACAACACACAAGGCAGTAAATATTACAGAGATCTATATGAAATAAGTTTTCAGGATAAATGGGGTTCCTGAAAAAATTTCTTCAGATAGAGACCCAAAGTTTACTTCCAATTTTTGGAAGGGTTTCTTCAAGGGATTTGGGATAAATTTAAATCTTAGTAAAACATGTCACCCAAAGTCAGATGGGAAGACATAGAGGATTAATAGAATCATTGAAGACATGATTATAAGTTATGTGATGGACCATCCATCAAAGTGGGAGGATTATATACAGTTAGTGGAATTTTATTACAATAATGGGTATCATACATCATTAAAAATGAGTCCATTTGAATCATTGTATGGAAGGAAGTGTAACACACCCGTGAGTTGGGATAATCCAGCAGACAGAGTAGTTGTTGGGATAGATTTTTCAAATGAAATGGATGAGAAGATGGAAAATATAAATCCAAATTTAAAGACTATCCAATATAGGAAGAAAATTTATGCAGACAATAATAAAGTTTTTAGAGATTTTAAAGTGGGAGAACATGTATTTTTAAAACTAAAGGAAAAGAGAACTTCGCTAATATCAGGAAGTTTCCCAAAGTTGGCAGTAAGATATTGTGGACCTTTTGAAATATTAGAAAAGATAACGCCAATTGCATACATGCTAGAATTAATTTCATCTATGAGAGTGCATAATGTATTTCATGTGTCAGTATTAAATAAATAATTTTATGACCCTAACCACATAATTGATTGGAATTTGATCTAGGTGGAGCACGAAGGGGATTTCCAGGTGGAACCAATATGCATCCTAAACCAGAAAGTAAAATTCCTCAGGAACAAAGACATAGGTATGGTAAATTCTTAATGGACCTATTACGGTATTGAATATGCTACATGTGAAAAGGAAGAAAACATGCAGAAAGAGTACCCGCAATTTTTTGTCAATTTTGAAGAAAATAGAATGCAAGACTCCATTTTGACTAGCAAGAGTTTCATAACACACCTCATAGTCCTATCCAATTGTGCTAGGGACCATGATATAAAACAATGGCTCATTATTTGTTTTAATATTGATAAATAAATGTTACATTCCTTGGATTAGCCTTGATAAACAAATGGTGCATTCCTTGGGTCAATGAGTTGAGAGGAACAAGAGATTATGGTTGGAACTATTGTTAGAGTTGTGAAAGTGAATAATTTTTATTTTATAAGTATTGTGATGTAAATTTGCATATATGTATATAGGAATAGTGTGCACTAAGGAAGACACACAATTGTAGGGGAGGGGGAATGTAACATCCCCACTATAATCCCCAATTTAATTAATTCTTAATGTATATATAATGTGTGGCTATGACGAAAGTGATGTGTATGTGAAATATATTTCTAAGTTTTAATAAATAAAATGTTATGCCAACTGGTAAGGGGACATGGATGGATATGGGGGATGAATTAATCCACGAGAGAGGGGATGTTATAAGAGTATTGGTTCAAGGGGGAATTACCTATGTGTATTAACTCAACCCATTTTCCTAAAATTTCTATTGGTATATGAACCTTCCAATTTCTGATTGAGTGTTCCCAAAGCCAATCATTAAATGCATGTAAGAGGGTGGGTGTGAGAAGTCATATCCCATAGTTATTGGGAGCATGGGGGTTGAGTATAATTATCTTGTGTAATTGTGTGAGTTAAGCAAGTAAGCCAAAGGAGATAAATTTGTATGGGCAACTACAACAATTTTAACCATTTCAATTTTTGTGCATGAGTAACAAGTAGAGAGAAAGAAATAGAGATTGGATCTGGAACATCCATGGAGGGAGAATTTTGGATCATGCATAAGTGAAATTGGAGTGTATTTGGATTTGAGTACTGAAGATCTAGGTTTTCAGGCCTAAAGAGTGAACTCTTGAGTGAATTGCACTGTAACAACAAGTGTTTGATATTGTTTGCTGGTAGTTTTCTTGGAAGTCGGATCCCTTGAGTTCCTAGCTGAGAGATTAATGATTACTTGTGCCAGAGAGATCATGATAAATGAATGGTATGCTCATGGGATTGAGATCAGTGAATGGGTAAATTCCTTGAGTTGGGAAGGTCAAGAGGAAGAGAGCTGGTGGAAAATCGGGATAGTTGCAGGAGAATATCAGTGGGTTGTGAGTGGAAAATGAGAGACCACACTATTTTGTGGGTTACTATCCTCAGCTAGGGGGTGATTTTATATTTATATTTTGAACAACAAGTCATGGAACATTTGTTCCAATCAGCAGGTTTCACATCAAAATTAAAAGATGTGTTTTATCTTGTTGATGAGTTATTTTGTGAGTCAAATTGTTGTGCATGAACTCTGTGTATGATATTTATTTATATGTTGTTGTAATGAAATTTATTATCGACAACTCATGTCTATTTAGTATGTTTTAGATGCATTTAAATATTTTTAAAAATCAATAGTTAAATCTGGTTGTAGTTTGTAGTTGTAAGCTACATGAAATTAATTTAGCTAACATAAATATTCATTTTTATGAGGATTCTTCACCGCAATGTTCCTCAATTGGGTTGGGGGACATTATAGAAGCCTTCCAATCTAGGTATAAATATATCCGTGGGGCCATTTAAGGACTATGGGAGATACCTACACGAATGACCCCTATTCACATTACAAACTAGTTTTGAAAAAGATTGAATGAATCCTATAAATAAAATATGGGGTGTGCACTAAATCAAGAGTCCATATGTATTTTTATGTTGTTGAAGATTCTCCTTGAGAATCCACTATTCTCATAGAATCTTTCCAACACCCATAGAAAAGGCCAATCTTCTCACCTCCCGAGAAGTTAGTGATAATTATTCATCATCATCATATCATTGTAAAAGGAGAAATATTTATATATTGGAGACTATTAGGACCCTCCAAAGGAGGGAGACGGGAACTCGCAATTTCCCTACATTTCTCTAAGGCCTTTGTAGTATACCTAGGGAGGTAATATGGGGTACTTAGGAAGGTACCCAATGGGAATGTGGTTATGTATTATTAGTGGAGGAAATTCAATGTAAGATGGACTAGGTCCATTATATTATTAAATAAGGTCCACTATGGTAGCTAGATATAATAAATGTAAGAGGATTTCTTAAAAGGTTCTGCTTCTAGAAGGTTCTGCAACACCATACAATGGATCCTATTATCAAAGGGATCCTCTCCTTTTCACTTGCCTCTTTGAAGGGTAATCCTCCTATTCTCTTTGTATCTCATTGCATTTCTTAAAACCATTTATATAGTGCTACCAACCACCTAAGAACATTCTAGAGGAATAACCTTCTAGAAGCAGAACCTTTTAAGAAATCCTCTTACATTTATTATATCTAACTAACATAGTGGACCTTATTTAATAATATAATGGACATAATCCACCTTACATTGAATGACCTCCACTAATAATACATAACCACATTCCCATTAGGAACCTCCCTAAGTACCCCATTTTACCTCCCTAGGTATACTACATTCTATCCCCCTTAACATGTTTCATCCACAAAACATGTGAAGAAACCATACAATATGACCAACTAAGTAATGTAGAAAATGGGTACCAAGAGTGACCATCCATCCATATTAATGGAAGACTAACATTATGTACAATTGTTTCCTTGCCACCCTAATCTTTCTCTAATGTTTCCATGGGATTGGTTCTCTAGCCCGATGTCTTCCTGTACTGATGGTAAGCCTTCATGCACCTCTAGATTGGTTTAATTTCCGGTTTCTTTATGGTTCATAAGTGTGTTGATTCTCACACTATTTCCTTGATAATTGTTGTTTCTCTATATGATGTGGATGACGATATACAAAAACTGTAGGAATCTATTCTTTTTTCTTCAAATCTGCAACACATTGTTCCTTTGATTCAATGACCTCCTTAGATTCCCGATTGTGTCCTTCATGTGGTTTTACTTCATATCCTTTTGTAGAATCTACCTGTAATTCAACTTTGGACTCAACAATAACTTATTTGTTGGCCTCCATGGGCCCATATTTCTTATTAAGAGACACATCCTGCAATGTGATTTTCTTTTCCTTGTAGCACAACTTCAAAAACTTATTTTGCACATTAATATTAATGGTACCCACTGATTCTATCCAAGGATATACCAAAACAATATCCAAATAATCCATATATATAGCATGAAATATGAATGCAACACATATTTATCCATAGTAATCTTCAAATATTTAAAATTTTGAACATGTTTACCAACAACCTATGTGTTGTGAATAGTATTTGTCAGAACTTGCAATCTATTAACCAACTGAACATCGATAAATTATGTTGGCAACTAGGGTTAATAGAAACAATGACATTTTCTTTATGAATACAACCATGAACCTATAATATAGATTTTCCACATTAAAATAAACCCTTGGTGCTCTCTTTATCTTGTTTTCCAACATGAGACCAGCTATCTAAAATAAAATTTTCCAATTCTTCATCTAGAAGTCTCATCAGTTGGAAATAGTCTAATGATTCCTTCCATGTTGAGGCATCCTCTCTGAAATGAAGAAATAATGCAAATTTCCATTTTTCTTTCCATTTAGACTTGTGGGACTTTAGAAATTATTCAATACTAATACCATTATCATTCCCAGTAAAATTCATCTTTCTTGGAATAAATATTCAACAAAAAACTAAAGATTAAAAATAACTTTACCGTGAAAATCATGTTTTTTTTCGGAAAAAAAACTTGAAAATGGTTGAATTTAAAATGCTCATAAATTTACTTGCCAGACTCTGTTTCAGCCAATTTGTTTTTTTTATATTGGGTATATTTTTCTGAGAGGAATTCAAATATCCATTTTGTTTCCAAATTCATCTTAGAAATTTTCATATCTGAACCTTAAGTGTGCCACCCTCTTTTTTCCCTAGTACAAATATGAAAAAAAGAGCCAGAACTTTCTACCCTTATTTAGCCAAGGAAAGTTCTATGATACCAATTTTTAAGTACCTCAATAGATATGAAAATATACTTCATAAATAACCAAGAATAAACAAAATCATTCACCAAACATTCAACACAAGGAATAGCCAAAACCCTTGAGGTAGGGTAACACCATGTATTAATCCTTAGGGAAGGATAACACTCCTCAAGCAATGCTTGATACATTCAAAATATTCTTCACCATGCTCCAATACATTACTTACACTTCTTTATATAGCATTATTTGTCCTCTAGGAACATTCTAGAGAAGGAATCTTCTAGCAAGCCTATTTATTATATCTAACTCCCATAGTGAACCTTATTTAATAATATAATGGACCTAGTCCACCTTACATTGAATGGCCTCCACTAATAATACATAACAACATTCCCATTGGGTAACTCCCTGGGTACCCAATATTACCTCCCTAGGGAGGTAATATGGGGTACTTAGGGAGGTACCCAATATTACCTCCCTAGGTATACTACACTATTATTAACAAAATCGTATATGTTGGCGTCTATCTCTTGCTCTAATTTTTTGTTTTGTGGTGCAATTCATGCATGTTTTAGTTTTGTTATCATTTATTTCTTGTTTCTTTTTTAGTTTACTTGAGGTCCACTAATCAACTAAAATTTGACTGTGATACTTTGTTGTATTAACAAGGTATCTAAGTGGTTAATTTTCTTCTCACCCAAGTGGTAGAACCAACACAACACTTTAGCGAATCCACTAGGGATTGAATCAAAATCATCCCCATTTAAGCCTTTAGAACTCTCATTTTCACTAATTTGTTTGTGCAGGTCCAGAAATCATCCAACCTAGGATTTTAAATCGATAAATCAGGCTTCTGGTTAGGAGAGTTTCATTTAAATTTTTCATCCTACCCGCATTTCTACATTTTCGTGAGTTTTGAAGAAATAGTCACACATATCCACACCATTAACACAATTTATCTGTTTCTGAGTCACATTTTTTGCACCATTTGAGAATTCTACATAGTTGGCGTTACTTATACCATTACATCCCACAAAAAAAAATCTAGTTTCTCTCTGTTTGCAAATATTTTTGAGTTGGTTTCATCAAGTATACTTTAGGATTTCATTTCCAGCACTTTGTAAACAAAAATAATCACACTTAAAAAAATTTCTTGCATAGATAGTTAGCTAACCTAGACAACAAAAGTACTAAAAATAACCACAACTCTTTCATTTTTGTTGTCACATGGATGGCCAATTAGAGAAATTGAATTCTTAGTTAAAATGTTTTTTTTTTCATAACCATTCATAAATCACTCAGGACTAGGAACCAGTTGTGACACTCTTAGTATGCTCTTTATGTCACACTCCTTTGAGTGATCCTGGGAAATTAGTAAAGGGTGACTAAAATTTTTTCCATATCCCTCTAGAAAATCATCATTTAGGAGAGGCCAAAGCCCCCACAGGAACCTCTTAGTTTGATTTGGATAAATGAAATAAACCTTAAAGTTTTAAATGGCCCATACACGCCCAAATATTTGCAAATTAGGATAGTTTCAAATTTTTCCATCAAGAAAGAAACAACTTAGGGAGTTTAAAAGATCAGTAAGGACCCATATGACCACATGATTTGCAATCTAGGGAAGTTTTCAATTTTCTTAGATTAAAAATCATCCTAGGGAGTTAAAAAATCAAGTAAGGACCCACATCTCCACATCGTTAGTGATCTAGGGCTTTTGAATTATGAAAGGTTTGTCTAAGAAAATCCAGTAAGTTAATTAAACAAGACTTGTGAAGGACCCCACAATGTCCACATATTACAATATTACACTATAACGTATTAAAAATATTTTTGATGCCATTTCACTTCTTGCACACAAAGGAACTCACCACACACAAAATTTTCTACTGGATAATTTAGGTCAAAGTATGCTCTCGTCCTTGTGCTCATAAGTGACCTAGGAGGATTAGAAAGACTCAAGAGTTTGGAAATTTTTCAAAGAATGCCATTTAAACTCAACAAGATTGGTCCATGACCCCAGTCCCTCAGCCTACTTCATCATAAAATCAAGCATTAAAAACTCATTTAAAACTCCACAGGAGGAGAACAAAACAAGTTTCTAGTCTAAGTTGGGATCTCATGTGTAGGCATCAAAAAAAAACCTTGTTATCTTTTTCACATTTGAAACTTAGAATTTGGTGAAATAGGAAACCAAAATATGTTCCAACACCATAATGAATGGAGATAACCATGTAAGAGTGAGTGTCGAGCTATGATTGTTTCGTGTGTGCCTCCTTGAGCCACCCAACTCTTGAGAGGTTACCCGAACTGTGACCAATCTCTTAGGCCAAGAGTCCCTTGTTGCACTTGACAAAGGTAATTTAGTGACCAAAACTAGGTTTTTCCACCCAGGTGGTGGTTGTGGGCTACAATCATGTTGGCTTCCCGCAACAACCACCTTCTTTTTCTTTAATCAAAATCTAGGGTCCTTCTAAATTTTACTTGGATTCTTCTTTTGTTTCCCTTTGACTTGATTGAATTGGTATTGGTTTTATATGTTTCGAGGTTGTTTTGAGTTTATATTCTTTTCTTTTGTTTAGTTTGAATTTCATGAAATTCAAATGCCATTTTGGTTTTCTTTCTACAAAGTTTTGATGTTGATGGATGAGCTTCATAATTTGGGAGTCTGTTATTACATCTTCCTTATTGAATTTATAATGGCTTGGTTGAAGACATGGGTTAATAACAATGATTTTACAGGAAGAAAGCTTATTGCGACACATATTTTCTATGACATTTGTTCACATTTGATCAAATTTGAATGAAGGAGAGACGAGCATAGAAATATTAATTTAAACAAATACATTAATTTTTATCAACTGTTTACTTGGTTCAATACTTCATCAAATAATATCTTGGTTGGATTCGCATTTTCACAAAATCATTTGGTGGGTTTAATTAATTAAATTATTTTTTTCGTTTTGCATATCATTTCAAAATAAAAATAAAAATAAAATTATCTATCATTTGCTTGATTTTGTGGAAACCCAAAATTAATATTTTTCTCCTCTCGATCAACTTGAAGCTTATAGAATTTTAAGATCATATTTGAAAGGAAAATATAACCAATATTTGTTTACAACTTATAGTTAGCTTTTAGTTTAAATTCATTTTAATTTTATTGTTCTAGATTTTGTTTTATTCACAATTTTATATTTAGGTTATTAAATTGGTTTATTTTTGTTTCACGGATTTCTATTATCAGATATTTGGTATAGATTAGATCATGGATTGATTTTCTTATCTAAATATGTTCAAGATAATTGATCCAAAAATCACATTGGATTGTTGCAAATAGTTTATGAGCAACAACAGATAAGATTTGGAAATGCGTTCAAGAACAAATAGACAATTTTGCAGGACTGATTGCAGCAAAACCGTGAGGAATCTCACAAAATGGATGAAAACTCATTTGCAGAATGGACCATTTAGCTTACTCAAGAGATTTTTCCCAAACAAACGTGCGATTTGAAAGATATTTTGTTTCTTTACGAGGCAAATTTCAAGTGACATAAATTGCTAGTGACACCCAGACTATTCATTCATTGCATAAATATATGTGAAAGTTCAGAGCCAAAGGAGATTGAAGAAATTCAGAGGAGGATTTTTATCTTTTCTTTTATATATTATTTAATTTGTAAACTTTTTATTTTCAAAAGGAGTAATGGATGGTTGGAATTTTTGGGAGAATGGACCAGTATTTTCCAAGAAGAATATGAAATTCGAGATTGCTTAATGGCTTTTGTCCTATGAGTAAAATGGTTTTGTTTTCATTATACTATATTCATATTCTTTGAGTAATTGATTATGCATTGATTTGAATTATATTTAGTCTGTTTTATCAATACATGGTTAATTGCTATCATTTATGTATTAATTTTATCAATCTTTAACAATCTATTATTCCAATTATCTTGGTCTTGGCGATTGTATTATTTTTATATAAATATTGTATTATATTGAGTTTATTCATGTAATTCAGATTTGTAAAGATATAATTGTTCAATTGAGATTTTTCTTATTGTCGATTAGTCTTTTATATCTTCACTAAGAATCATGATTTGAAAGTTGTTTTTTCTGCATTTTAAATAAGATTTAAATTGTCATTCAAAGTGATTTTCATCGTGACACTATCACAATATTAGAATTACACAACATTTTGCTATAGGTTTCTCTTAACAAATAGGTTGTTGGAGCAACGTTATACAGGAAGGCACAACCAAAAGTTCTCTTTAAATACTGGCTAGTCATAGGTTACTGATTTTCTATTTGTTTTGATTTATATTTTGTGAATGTAAATTAACATTTAAGCTTAAATAATTTGTTTATTTAAGTTAAAACATTATTATTTACATTCATTTATTTATTTAGTTTCAAGGTTAAAATTAGATTAGTAGTATGTTCTAGATCTATTTAATTTTTCCTAAGATTCGGTTCTCTTGTACAACCTTAGTTTACAAGGTTTCTCGTAAATATTGCACATGTTTATTTGTATTTGTTGTATATTATAAAAGTGAGAATAGTGAATGTATATAGTAGATCTTCGTTAATGCATAGTTAGTTATTTTATTTTTGTAGTTTAGATTAGATCCCTTTATCGGCTAACGAAGTCGTTAAACCCATCAGGGGTATTTATTCCAAATGGCTTGGGTTATTTAGACAACCTCATACCAGACTATTCCTTTCTAGTTGACGGTGTGTCATAAACACCCATCAAAAAATCACACCTTAGTTAGATTTTGAATGGATTTTGGGAAATATCATTAGAACGTTTCGGATATGACCCCTTTACCCCTCATTATAACTAGCTATTCATATATTTACTAGTTTCTCTTCTGGTGGATTCATGCTCCATTTTTTAGCGCTTTTGGAAGGCCCAGTTATTTTTTGAGAGGAAGGACGCTAAGTCTCTAGGACACGTGCAATTTCATTTTGTTATTTCCCCATGTGGATAAAACCTACCTAGCCCGCATTTGACTTTCAATTTATTTATGTATGATGTTCATTGTTGATTACATGCAGCTTTGCATAATATTGTTAAGTAGGAAAAAATACAAAATCATTTGTTCATTTATTTCTCTCATCACTATTCACACACACCTTTTTTAGCTATTCCAGAATCATAGGGGAACCACAGAATCCCCGTCGTTCTAGATGCTTTCTTAACCTTCCTCTAATATTGGGAGGTATCCAAAATTTTGTTGACATTTCGGCTCAACCTTCCCATTCACCTTTGGGTGTGATAGTTTTAGTATGATCCTTGCTCGGTTCTACCTTGCTTGGCACAAACATCCCAAGCAATCCATTCATTAGTTCTCCTTCACAAGGAGTATGAGCTCAACCTTCCTCTCAAGGAACGAGTTCTCAACCTTCCTGACAAGGAACCAGTTCTCAACCACCATGCACCATGGCTAGACCAACTCCTAACTTTCCATATTTGGTATCTATAAAAATTACATATTTGACCAAGCTCACGAATTATCCCATCTTTCATGATTCCACGTAGATAAACATTCCCACCAAATTAGTTTTGAAACATCCCTAAGTTTGAAGGAAAACCACGCATGGAACCCACTAATCACATCATGACATTTCACCTATAGTGCTCCTCTAATAGCATCATGGAAGATTACATTCACCTACAATTGTTCCAAATAACTCTCACCAGTCCATATGCAAAATGGTATGTGGATGAGAAATGAGGGCCCCATGTGACCTTTAAATCATTGGCCAAGGCCTTCTTGTCATTTTTCCAACTTCCTATTCACCATGACACTAGTTTATAAATTATTTATGTATTCAAACAAGACACCTTCATTCATATCATGGATCATATCCATGAGTGTCGTAGAAGGAGAATAATATGTAAGGTTGATACCACTTCACAACAGAGACTAGATTGGTTCCTTAAACCACTAATCCCAGTCATCGTGAAGGATGTGGCCACCACCATGCCTCAAACTAAAGACAAATCCATCACCAAGGATTAATAGTTTGATATTCTTTACTCTCAATTGGGATACCTTTATTCATTATTACTAGATGTTCCTCTCTCCTTACCATTTGGCCAGGACAAGCCAAGAGCATCACATGCCACAGATAGGCTAATTGGGTCCATGGCCCATTTCAACCCTTATATCCAACCCGTTCCCACATTTAGTGTCAAACAATATCCCAACCCATACATAGGGACTTCATATTATACCCCTCCCATATCTCACCCGAATTTCATGGTCCCAGTGCCTACTCCCACACTGAGAGGACATACCCCTGTACCACTGGCGAATCTGGTACCAACATCAATTCTAGGTCAATCTCCAACTCTGTCATACAATCCCAACAATTAAGGATGGACTTCAACCTCTTACAACCAATATGGACCTCCCCCACAAAGTAACCCATATTACATGTTCCCCAGTTCCCCTCAACTTGTTGCCCCACCACCAGGACAACAATAGGAAAGTGGCAATTTCATTCAGCCCTCTACCATACAACATGTTTAAGATTTTGAAATTCAACATGGAAAATCCACCTCATCAATCAAACAATTCCAAAAATAAAGGGAAAAATAAGCATAGGGGCAACCAAGGTCAAGGGGGAAACACCCAACAACAAAACCCTCAGGAAGGGGTCACTCAAAATATTGGTAATCATAACCACAATGGGGGAAACACCAATGGAAAACAACACCAGGGGAAGAACAATAACATTCAAACCAATTTCCCTTGTGAATTATGTGGTGAATATGGGAATTATACTCACCACTTCCCAAAAATTGTTTATTAGAATTGGATGAAGGAAACCACGATCAAACAAAGACCCAATACCCCACAAGTCCCTCTATAGGTTCCATAAAATTATCTGCAACCTCAAACACCAGTGGTTCTTCAGAATATGATACCTCATCAAAGAGTTATAAATACTCAATAGGAAGTTGGCCCCACCCCATGGCAGATAGGGAAGTATCTATATAGGTCAAGCTCAACCTGAGAACCCTACATATTGTAGTATCATCTTCACCACCAAAGAGGAGATCTTCCTCCAAACATGCAGTTGCCAATATGTTATGCCTCTTGAATCCACTCTAACCACATAAAAAACACCCCAATTATGAGCAGTACAACCTTTGACAATCCCACATCCTAGCACAAAATATACCCAACAAGTACCTTGTGTACCTCTATGGCAAAACCTACACAATATGCATAATAGTTCTGCCAATAGTTACAGTCTAGTCAAAGACTTATCCCAATCTCCCGTAGCCATGTCTGTTTTGGAGGTCTTACAAACTTGTCCTTCGCAAAGGAAAGCCTTGATCTCAACATTGGGGGTAGTCGATCCATCCGATACTTTCCTAATCACCTTTGACCTGGATTAATCTGAACCACAACTCCCTTATTTGGAATCTTTCTAGATCCCAGTCAATATTAGGAACTGAATATTCCATCAGTGCATCATCGATGAAGGGGCCTTCACCTATATCATGTCCAAAATAGTATGGCAACAACTTGGCTCACCTGAGCTTATCCCTTCAACCATCACTCTTAGGGAATATGATGGTCTTCTATTGCAACTAGAAGGTCTCTATCAAAATGTTCATGTCGAACTTGGGGGAAAGATGATTATGATTGACATTGAAGTCATCAATGCCCCATTGGATTACAATATCCTGTTTAGGTGCAATTATATGCATGCCATGGAAGTTGTAGCCTCATTCGTATTTAGTATCATGTTCTTCCCCCACAACAAGAAGGTTGTCACTATTGACCAGTTAACACATTATGAACCTAATTATTCAGGTAAAATAGATATGTCCTTCTTATCATATGCGCTAATTTATATATCTCTCAAATCATAGACATCAGACCCAAAATCTTTAGGGACCCATCCCTTATGGGGTCTTACCAAGAAAATCCACCTCTCCTCCCTCCCACAAATTCCTCCCAAGTTTATGTAGTGTCCTCGGATGGTGTTGAGTCAACTGGAAAACCCTCCTCAGAGGAACCCACACCTCAACCTACACTTGAGACAACTACATCGCGGTATCCTCCATAGCATCCTCCTATGACTGGCAATATTCCAATTTGGAAAATGGTCCATCGGGCCATAACTCAAATATCTTTCTTTTATGTACCACCTAGAGTATCTTCCTATCAGGTCACAACTACGCTCAGCTTGCCTAACATGGTGATCACCATACCTTTTTGGTATCATGACAATCGTCTATAGTATCGGTCGCATCCCTTCCACCTCAGTCGAAGCATTTTCCCATGCAAGTCATGGTTCAAAAACCAACTCCTCCAAATCGTCACATATTTGGGGGAAAGATACCAACATCGGGGGCAAGAAGAAAAATAATGGGTACATGCCTCAAACCTAAGTCCAACCACCATGCACACTTTGTGTAACACTTGAACACCCTACCAATATGTACCCCACACTACCCAAATTATGTAATCTAATTCAACTCCCAAAAGCAACACCATTTCTCCCTACCCTAGTAGCTTCGACCACCACCACTACTGCAAAGTCTTCTCACTCGTGAAAGAAATTTCTTCACACCAACTTTGCATGCACCATATGCTCAAAATATGGCCATTTTTTATACAATTGTTTTATCACATCAAGTGATATTGCCTATTCTCTGACATCTAAAGCATAGAACTTTGGAAGAGATCTAAGAGAAAGTCTTCTTGGGAAGTATCAACTCTAAAAAATCCCTAAATTACAAATTTTTCACTTGTTTCTTTCTAGCAAGGTGAAACAACTTCACTTGTCGCATGTTGCATCATTGGAAGGTGTGACAATGTCACCATTTTCTTAGGTTTAAGGGTGTGACAACCTTTGTATGTGGGAAAAAAAAAGAAATCCTTGAAGCTTATAGAAGACAAACTTTGATGATGGTTTGTTTATCGATCGGTTTGGATCTCACTCGTCTCTCTTGATTCAGTGAAATCCTAACCTCTCAGCCTAACCTCCTCATGGATTCCTCTCCAATCTATATATAGAGTAATCTTATAAAGTGAAAGGATAATAAGCGATGAGTAATAAAATAATGGTGAATTGAGAATAGCTCCTAGTTTGTAATTGAGATTTTGTAAACTCCGTGTTGTTCCTAAGATATTTTGTCTAAAATGTTAAAAATATGGTGATGGAATTAATGGAGGCCACTTAGGTGTTGGAACATTGAACTTTTGGAAGGAGTTTTTCAATGCCAAGGATTGGTTGTAAACTAATTCTTGATTTATGAATACAATTATACATTTTCCTTTCCTAATAGATATTGTTAATGGTTTTTTATTTCTATTTCTCCTTGGTTATTTACATATATTCATTGAAACATATGTATGTTTGTTACTTTCATTGGTTATGTTTGATCCTTTTTACAGGTCTCTATTTCTAAAAGCATTAGATCAATCTTAGAGCTACAATCAATAAGGACAAACATCAATTAAAAAGGTACTAGTTTTCTATTCTTTTGCATTTCATTTGAATCTAAGGAAAGGGGTGTGTTTTGTCTTGTTTTGTTATAGTTTTAGGTTCCTGAACTAGGGAGATGTGTTTATGTTCGAATTTATGAATTTATCCACAACACCATTACACTCATCACTTCCCATCGCTATCCCAGTTTCAGGAAACAATAGCAGTAGTGAAAAATACCTTTTCTCGACACCTCTCAGGCACCCCCCACTTTTTCTAAAACTACTGATATATATTATATATCAACATTAGTAAATGCACAAATGAAATTCCCATGTGTGTTATGCGACCAAATGGACCATTTTATGCATATGTGGCCCCTTATTGGCGAATACATGATTCATCGCATGACTACCCTTCAAAATGTTTGAACATCCCCTCAACCAACAACTTTCCCCGACTTGGAGTTACCCCTAGGTTAATACCTTCATACATTCTGTCGAGAAATACTTTTTACCCATAGTCCCACTAGTAGTACATACCCTGCGATAGTTAGACAAATCCCCCTCGAATCCACCTAATTTGCCAACAAGTCCTTCACATGATATTCTTCTTCCACCAGCTATGCATGACCCACATACATGTGGATATTTGGTACATTTCATCTAGCGAAGGGTCCCCCCCTCCTCTTGTTGAACCACAGATCCTCATGGAATATCACACTCACTCCTCAAAAACACCACCTATTTGTGAATCATCAATATCCACAACTTCTATAAACTGCAATGTTATAAACAACTTGGAAAAAACACTTGGTTCCATCACACCACACATACCTATTCATACCTTTGATGATTCATTATATTCTCACAACTTCCAATCATATGAAGATATATTAGAGGTCATGGTAGCACCTGATTACCCTTGGGATACAATTCACCACAGATCATTCTTTCTATCAGAGGAGGCGTTCCAACCCAACATGGACACCCATGTGTATGTGATCGAAAACAAAGACTTCATTCCTCCAAGGCATGTTGATTGGTTCAAAAATTCAATCCCCACCCCTGATGATTTTGAGAAAGGGAACATGGAAAATATATCCCCCACCATCAAAATAGACATCTTCATCAAACCTGACATTGTCGAAGAGATCACTCTCGATGCTAAATGCTCCCCCAAAAAGGCCACATCTTACAAAGATGTCTTTCAATAGTTCGGAGATATATTTTCTTGGTCATATACATAAATTCTCTAGCTCAACCCAGCCATTGTTGAACATCAAATCGAAACATGGCTTGATGTTTCCCATGTCTGTTAAAAGCAGTGGTCATTAAATCCTTCCAAATCCATGGCTATCAAAGAATAAATTGATAAGTTGCATTCTATTGGGTTCATATACCCCATTTCATACACTTCTTAGGTCTTGAATATTATTTCAGATAACAAGAAGCAAGGAACCATTCAGGTTTGCACTGACTTCGAAGACCCAAATTCAACATGTCCCAAAGACAATTTCCACACTCCCTACATCGATCAAGTTATCGAAGCTTGTGATTAACATGAAGTTCTTTAATCTATGGATGGATTTTCCAGCTACAATCAAATACATATCTTCCACACAGATCAATACAAAACTATGTTCACTACCCCATGGGGTACCTTTTCATTTTGCATCATGCCCTTCAGGATAAAAAATGTTGGTGCCAAATTTCAACGAGACATGGTATATGTTTTCCATGATATTTCCCATATCATCATGGCTTACTTGGATGAACTCACTGCTCATTCCAGGAAACAATATCAACATTTGGAATATTTGTGGATTATCTTTCAAATATGTCACTAGTATAACATTTGTTTGAACCCTGTCAAGTGTGTTTTATGTGTCACAGTCGGGTGCTTTGTGCAGGTCTGCATGAGAATGTCCCACTCACCGATTATATTCTCCTTATTTTCACCTAAAAATGAATATATGGACCTCTATATTCCCCTCAAACAAAAACCCTGAAAAATCAAAAAATACAGGAGGTTTAATCTCTTTCCAAACTCTCTCGCAACTCGAATCTGATATCCTATGGTCTACAAAAATATCTCCAATGTGACCAAAAAAACACCATATCTTCATAACCACATGTACAAATGAGGTGGAATAATAGGCCCCACTTTTAGGAGCCCCATTTTTCAAAACATTTGCGTCGGCATGATCCTGGATCTCTCATATACACATTGGTATCATTTATTTTTCATGTTTCTCATTTGACCCATGGAACCCTAATCAGGTCCCCAGACATAAGTATGCTTTTTCAATTTCATTTCATAAAAGAGTTGTAATATGTTCTCGATCATCATATATTTTTCACTTCATGTATTTGTTTTTTATGTGCAGGTACTCATAAGTAGACTCATAGCCTATGTAATTCTGGTCATCCCATGTCCCCTTTGGGTATATGTCCCAAACTAGCATGTTGTTAATCCCTCTACAAATAAATTGCATTAACTAGTACCACTCTCTAACATCTACCTTTAGGTTCACAATACTCGGTTTGGAAGTACCTTCCCCTCTTTTTTCATCTTGGTACTGTCAATTGATATCATTCTCACCTATATGAGTTGTCTCACATAAATTGTTTCCCACACAAGTCGACACTCATTCCATTCTCACCCCTTAGGATTGAGAGTCGTTATAGTCTTTGCACATACAAGAAGGAACCTCATGCTCTTCTCATCATATTGATGGCCTTCCCATCATGGAATCCCAATATCCCATTTGACTGGTTCTGTTAAATGCACCACCAAGTAATTTCCAGTAAGTACATAAGTTTTTTCCATCATAGTCAATGGCATTTTTTACTTATCAAAGAAACCCATGTCTCCCTTGGTTGGGACATATTATATTCACATCCATGTCTACAAAACATACTCTCGTTAGCCAAACTCAAAATATCTCGGGCTCCTTTTTCCCATATCTCTACATCTTGACCTATTCCCCATCTCTTTGCAACCTTATCAGTTCAACACATTTTCTTCTTGTCCTCCTGACACCATATTATGTTCTACGATTGTTTCCTTCCATCCTTTAAACAACAACCAAGGGATTTTTTTGAGTCTCATGCATTCTAAACTTCTTCCATTTTACTAGTTAGTCCACCTTACTACAAGTTAGTACATGATACCATCTTTGATCAATTGATTTCAAGAATACCTTCACTTCTTGCAATCATTTCAGCTTTCCACCTATCGACAACAACTCCACTTTCTAGGAATGTTGTAGTATCTTGGTTCTCATTACACTATAAATGAGGAGCCTTAGACAAAATAGAAAGAATCCTTATTTGAATTATGATTTTGTTGTTCCCCGTAACATTCTACCCCAACACATTTTCATGTTATGATGGGTCTTACTACGCAACTGTTTCAGTTCTCAGTAACAGTCGAAGACCTATGAATTTAATAGACCATCAATGCATTTGAGTCACAAACACTTAGCATAGTTGTTCATTCCTTGATTCAGAGACATTTCACTCACCCAAACCGTCATTTTCCATTACCAACACCCCTAGGGGTGTTGTATATCTCCACTTCATCAAATATTTCAGTTAAAGTTATATACATCTAGTTTTATGACACAAGCATGGGACATCCTCGCCTTGTTTGTAAAAATATATTTACTCTTTGTAGAGAAAACTTGTTCAAGTGACTCTCTGCTCTCCCTCCGAAGGATGTTATTATTTATGTTTAGGCCTCACCCACTTCCATATTGAGTGTACCATGAGAATACATCCAATATAGGTCTAAATCTATCCTTGGGGCCATTTAAGGACTAAGGTAGGTACCGACATGAAGGACCCTTATTCAAATTACAAACTAGTTTTGAAAAATATTGAATGAATCCTATAAATACAAGCTTGGGGTGTGCACTAATTCAAGAGTTCATATATATTGTTGTGTTGTTGAAATTTCTCCTTGAGATTCCATTATTCTCATAGAATCTTTCCAACACCCATAGCAAAGGCCAGTCTTCTTAACTATTGAGAAATTGTTGGTAATTCTTCATCATCATCATATCATTGTAAGAGGAGAAAAAAATATATATTTGGGACTATCAGGACCCTCCCAAGGAGGGAGAGTGGAAATCAGAAGTTCCTATCATTTCTCTAAGGTGTTATTAACAAAATATTATATGTTGGTGATTATCTCTTGCTCCAATTTTTAGTTTTTTGTTTCAGTTGCATGTTTTAGTTTTGTCATCATTTCCTTCTTATTTCTTGTTTAATTTACTTGTTGGTATACTAAACAACTAACATTTGACTGTGATAGCTTTTTTGTCTTGACAAGGTGTTTAAGTGGTTGGTTTTATAATAACCCAAGTGGAGGAACCAAGACAAAATGGGTGATGTACCCAAGAATAACAACAATGATTTACTGCACCCTTGGTCTCCTGCTTTACCTGTCAACCCAAGGTTCATACAAACTTAAGAGTTGATATTCAATATATGTGCAGTATGAAATGATTTGAAAAAGGATCAAGGGTTGTGTATGTGTAGGAAATCAAATGATAGGAAGAAGTTATAAATTAATTTCTTGAAGGAAACACACCAAATTGAAAGTGCAGCTAAACTAAATTGCATGAAAATAATTTATCCTACTGAATCAAATATTAATGAATCATGAAACTTAACCTAAAATAAAATATTTATCTAAGTTGAATCTATAACAAAGAATTATGATAAAAGCAGAGTTGTAAGTTACGAAAAAAAAATTGTAATGGAAATGAAACTACACTAATGCATAAGTAAAACCATCTAATCCTTTGATATTTATCAATATAAATGTTCTTTTATTGTTTTTTGATGCATTCAGGAAAATTAATACTAGTCTAAGTCAAAATATGAAGTTGAAATGGACTTATAGGAGATTTCTATAAGAACTGTGCATTTCTACAAGATCTGCGCAGATTCTATAACATACTCCTACAGGAGGCAAAATGAAGTCTAAAAAGGTAGTGCAAGTATTTTAAAGCATTTACAAATCTAGACTATAAAATAAATGAAGTGAATATATGGTTATTATCCTTGGGGGGAAATTATGGGTGTTCCAAAAGGTTATTGAACATTTCTACAGGATGCTTCTACAACTGGCCAGTTAGTCAAAATATTTAATAGAAATGGAAATTTATCATGCAAAGATAAATCTAATTTTAATAGAGAATGAAACACTATCTAAGAAACAACTACTATTCATGAAATCTACAAAAATAGTAAAAAGGGTCCTTGAACCCTCTTGGATGGGCCCTACCCAAGAAGCACAAGGAACCTAGAAATAACCCTTAATCGACTGAAGGAAAAACCAATTTATTCATAAATCTCAGTAGTACGTTAGTAACATAAAAGATCTTAGTCTTCAACAAAAAGTCTTGGAGAAAAATTCCATATAATGCTTCTCCATAAATTTGTTATCTCCCTCTCTTAGACTAAAGGCCTATATATAACTAGCAAGTTTGACCTCCCTTCCTAAATCAAGGAGAGTGGTGAGTAAATGAGGGATTTAATCCATTATAGTTGTATTATTGAATTGTTGTTGATCAAAAGTGGTTATAAATGAACAATGAGCGCTCTTGGAGGTAGGTGTAGATAGTTTCCCTTGATATTTGGTTGGAAGCCCATTGAAGGAGACAAAATCCCCTATTTCTGGGAGGTTGGCACCCTTGAATCTTGTAGTTCGACATGGTTGGTGGAACATATGTCTTTCTCCAAAAACATTAGTGCAAAAAGGTATACTAGACACAAAAATCCACCTCAATCATACATTCATTAAACAAAATAGAAAAATACTCATGACTAACCACTACATAGGGTCAAAAGAAAACATTAAGTCATTTTATTGTGGAAAAATATGTCAAAGATGAGCCTCTAGAATATACAATAATGAGGCTCATCATCACCCCACGATGACACATAGTAACAACCAGTGGAACACATCCACCACAATGGAATACAACTACTATCCAGAGACATACAGTCTCCACAACAATCATATCATCTAATATCAACCTGCATAACAATATCATAATACAAACTGAATCATCTGGGCCATTCTTCCACTCACATTTGTGATATATGGAAGAGGACCTTCCCTCATAAAGTAAAACATTAGCCATGAGATATATGTACTATTCTTCCCAACCATGGAAAATAATTGTCCCTAATTTATGATTCTGGACCATTCATCTAACTGGTCCATTCCTCTGGCACTAATCATAGTGCAACCTGGAGAGAATGAGTCTTCCCTAGGGAATTCATGTGCTTGATTTTTGAACCTATACCATTCACCTAATTGGGCCATTCCTCCGGTACTAATCAGAGTGCAACCTGGAGAGAATGAGTCTACCCTAAGGAATGACTGTTCAGACCATTTCCTATGGAAATGTCAGTCCTACACCAACCTCCAAAATGGATTATTGTTCAAAAACTGCTCACAATTGTGAACTTCAAAAGAATGAATTCATGGTGAGGCAGACCATTCTACTTGACCACTACTCAGAGTGACTTCCAAGAAGAATGATTGTCCTATACCATTCCCCCACACTGGCCAAAAGGGGAATTGTTTTCTATGGTACATCAACATTCTATCAGTCCATTTTCATTCTGAAAATGAGTGTCCAATATAGACCATTTTCTGAACTAGAAAATGCCTATCCGTCAGAAATATCGAACCATTTTCCGAACTGGAAAGGAAATTCCCATCCTGGACTATTTTCCAAACTGGAAAATGACTATCCATAAATCAATAGCATATCGGTTCTCCCTCCCAAAATGGAAATAATCACTTATTTTTTCAATAAGGAATTTGTCTCCATGAGCCCCAGTTTGTCTCTTAAGTACCTAAACTTTTCATCTTGAACATAGGCTTTACCAAAATATCTACTATCTACTCATCTGTGGAGATATACTGGAGAACCAATTCTCTCTTTTCAAATTTATCATGAAGAATATAATGCTTGATCTCAATGTACTACGGCCTATCATGGAACACCAGTTTCTTTGAAAGCTTCACATAGCTCTGATCATTACAATATATGATGTTTGAATTTAGCACCTGATCAAACAGTCCAGAAATCAACTTATTGCTTTTGTACAAGCATCACAAGCCACAATATACTCTACTTTTGTAGTGCTTATTGCAAGGGAATGTTGTTTCTTGCTAGCTCATGACATTGCAGAAAATCTCAAACTAAAACATATCCAAGTAGCACTCCTTTTGTCATATGTACTCCCTTCCCAATCTGAATTGATAAACTTATGCAGCTTTATGTCATAATTTAAATTTCCCACAAAACAAATATTTGGCAGAGTATTCTCCAAATATATTAACGATCCAATCAATTCTCAATACAGAGATGGGTCTACTGGATTAGAGTTTCTTCAAATTCTTCATATCTGTTATCATGATATTTAGGCATGGATTTGAAATCCATCATCATGGACTTTTGTGTAACCATTATAATACACTTTCTCTATCATAGGAAGTTTTTTCCACGATTCTGTTGTATATGAGATACTATGCATCAAGTTGCTTGAATCCATACAAGGTCTTTTTCCATTTTCATACATGGGTCTTTTTATAGTGTAATCTTCTTTCTCAATTTTCTTTATTGGGAAGAATATTCATTTACATGTAAATTTCAATCCATGGATACTGCAATAGGTATATCTAGTTTACCGGAACAAGATTTTGTCATAGTCTTCTCCTCCTTCTAGAAGAGCCTCTAGTTTTGAATCTCTCAATGCTTCCATTCATGAGTCTTTTTCACATTTTCTTACATACACTATTCTTCACCACAACTTCCATTTCTTTTGTTTTTTTTCTTCTAGTGGGTTCAACCCAAAATGGTAGTCTTATTATTCTCAGTATAATAATTGGTTGTTCTAGATTTTCTTCGTTTATTGGAATCTTCATGTTCTTCCTCATGTTCCTCTTTAGATTTTGGGTCCATGGAGTCTTTTATAGATTCCATGCCCTTCCTTCCTAAATATTCCAACTTCTTCTTTTCATCATAAGAACATGGATATAGATGGAAAACCAAGGATACTTAAGACTTATTTTTGATGAAGACTTATTCTAGATTCAAAATGAACACGTGTTGCTTATCATGGTTGCTACTTTAAATGGGGAATATGGAAAGATACTTCCTAATCTTCATGGATTCTTCAATGGATCATATCATTTAGGATTAGCTCCCTCCTAATCCTCACTTCATAAATTTGGAATTATGTAATCAACTCCCTCCATCTAAGATAGTCCAGCTTTCATCTACATCCTTATTTCCTTCTGCAAAGTGTCACAAGTATTATTATAATTTCATCTTGATTACTAAATTCTTTCTGATTTGACTCCTTCTGGGTCTCTTAAAGTTTGATTATGATTTCGTCTTATCTGGAAGTTGTTACTTATATACTATATTCCTCAGGAATTTTCCAGCGTACTTCATCTTCTTGTAATCATCGTAATAGAAATCCTTATCTTGTTATTCTTTCATAGGTATTGTTTCAATGACCATCTTTTCTTCTAGGAAATAGATATGCATTATATGTACATGAACTATGTTATAAAAGAATATTGTTACCTTGACTAGAAGAAGAAGCTCATTTTATCCTGCTTGACTTTCTTTGAGGGTTCCCTTTCTTTGGAAACTGTTTCTTCGTATGTTTCCTTCCTTAGGGACAACGGTTCCTATAGTGACCATATTTTTTATAGTTGAAGCATTGTATTTTTGACATATCATTTTCTCGATTTGGTTTCCTCCTTAAGACAAACTTCCTCTTATTCCTGAAATTCTTGAATTTTGTTGTGAAGGATTGATCATCATACTTATTTTGGGAATTCTTTTTTGTGTTTACCCTTGATTCTTGTTGTGCACAACAAGTCCAAAGTTTTTCAAATGTGGGATACTCCTTTCTTGTGTTCATGCTTGCAGAAAATGCATCCCATGTCTTGGGAAGGCCATTGTGTACTATATTTACCAGTTCCTTTTTCTGAAATGATTTCTTCAATAGCTTGTATTTGATATCTTAACTAAGAGATTCTCATAAAGTATGATGTTATGTTGTCATCATCATTGATTTTCATGTCATGGAGATCATTTTTCAAAGTCATTACTTGTCCAATGTTTATGACTGAGAAGAGGTTAGTTAGGGAATCGTACATATTCTTAGATGAGTCAAGATGAGAGATGTAGGGTATCAAGTGGTCTTTTACAGAGTACACTATGATACTCGTAGAGTTGATGTCATTTTCCTTGAACTTCTCCATAACTGCAACGTTTTGAGGTTCCTTGTATTTTCCCGCTTCAAACTGTGATTCCATGATATTTCCTTTCACGATATCCAACACTTTATTCTTGGAAAGGATGAGGTCAATCCTTGTCTTCCATGCTTTGAAATTATAAGCCCCTTCTAACTTGTTTTTTAACTTCATAGAGTAAGTCATCAATTCTTTGACTTGGCAACCTTTGACTTTGACCAAAAACTGAAACTTGATGTCTTGGCTTGCTCAGAGTACTAGGAGGTGCACTAGGCTAGGGCACACTAGGTTGTCAATCAATTAGGTCAATCTCTTCACTTAAGGTTCCTCAAAAAGAGGGTTAGGGTTTTGCTGCTGCAACAAAAATTTGACTGCAACTGCAACTGTAACTGAGAAAATCCTCCCAATCTATCTTCTAGAATTTAGACTTTCTGAAGATAGTGTGGGCCCATAACCTATTAGAAAAATAGGTGTGCTCATTTCACCATAGACAATATAGCAATATTGTCACCCAACCATAGGCACAAAGGCCACCCCCGAGCACCTTAATCTTGACAGTGAGAATAATTCCGAAGGAAAACCATAGAACCAATAGCCAACCAAGGTATCATACCTCTCTCTAGAGATATAATACCAAGTAGAAATTCCAAACCATAACCAAAGAGAAAGTCCAAGCCAAAACCAAAATGTCAATTTCAGTAGCTGCAGCTCCTCTCCAAACTTACGCACCATTGGTCTTATGCAGTTGTGAGAGTGAGAGTGACAAATGACCTCTAGTTCCATCTTATTTATATTCCTCCAAGTGAACTAACTAGGTTGACTTCTACTTTTGGAGGCAAATAACTCAATAATAAATATTCTCTTGAGTTGACTTGCCTCTTAGAGTTATTATCAACATTTTAGGGTTTCTCTTACTTCCCTGAATATTCTAGTCTAGTCAGAGTTACATGGAAATATTAACAACTCATGTAGCTACCATAATATCAACAGTTATGACTATTGTTCCACCAAAATAGTTATGCAAGGTAATCTCTCATACTGCAAAATTCATCCTTTTCACAGTTTGTTCAAAGCATGTACAGAAGGCCACTACAACCACTGCAGCCTCAACACATTCTATCCATCACGAGCATATTGCAGGAGAGAAGGCATATATTATTTCTTCACCTGCAATGGTGCCTACACAATTCCCTATCAATCCCAAAGATAATAGGTTGGTGGAACAGATTCAACCCCACCACCAACAGGTTTGTGACAACCTTCCATGGACCAAGAAGCATAACTTCTCCAACAAGTCCCGCAGCTCACCAAGATTCAAGTTCAGAAAAACCTTTCCCATCTTCACCAGGCACTCAACACAATGGAAACCATTGATTCCCAAAGGGGGAGGATTGATCCAGGTGGATATTGGTGGTCACCCACCTGTTCCAAATTCCAACTGTCTCATCTTGATGGTTTTCAATTTAGCATGTTTCTCTATAATGGGGACATTTCTTTGTAATTGTGGGTTTTTCACTTATAGGGTTGTCTTGAATCCCTACACAGCATCCAGGTGGATATTTGTGGCTGCCCACCTATTCCAACTGGCCTATTTTGGAATTTTTCATGTCAATACATATTTGTATACTTCAAAGGCCATTTTGGGGCTCTAAACAGTGTTTTCCCCTTTCATCTTGTCATTCCAAGATTTTTGGAACACTAGTCTCCCTTTACTCTGCTCATAAATATGTGTTTCTCTCCTTATGTCTTCTTCCAAATTTTTTTGGTTATCATATTGAATCTTGTCATTATAAAAGGAGGGTAACCCACTTAGAAACCTTTGGATTTTGACCTTCTCATCCTTGATCAAGTCAACATACTTCAACAATCCAAAGAACATCTTCTCATATGTTAGAAAAATAGGATCGTGGAGCAATAAAATAAAACAAATGCGGAAACAAAACACAGACGATACACAATACAATAGAGACACATATTTACGTGGTTCACCCAGTGTGGGCTACGTCCACTAGAGAAATTGCCAGGTCCTTCCTTTATTATTATCCAGCATATGAAGGGATACAACCTACAACAAACTTGTTGTAACTTCCTCTTCTTTCTCTCACAGTCTCCTATCTCAGAATACAATATTCACCATCAGCCATAGCCGCAATACATTTCCCTCATAAAAGAGGGTTTCCTTCTAGGGAAAAAAACCCTAACATAATCTCTACCGTTAGATCTTTGACCTTATAATGAATGGTCCAGATTTATAATGAAATTACAATATACATTTACAAGGCAATTTTTCCTTCAGGGGCTTCACCCCCGAACACCCATCGGGGAACACTGCCCCTGAACCCCTGCTAGGGGCCCGCCTTCCCCCATACCCCCCAACCAGGGGGATAGCCCCCCTGGACCCTACAGAGGGGGTACCCCCCCTCTACACTCCCCCGCGTGGAAGAGTGTACATACTTATAGGGTGTAAATACTTCATGGGGTATAAACATGGTTGAAAGCAAAGACCTATGAATCAGGAAGATAATCAGGCTCCACAACCAATAATCTCCCATTTAGAGACTGATCTCAACAACTCCACCGCTGTTGTATATGCTAGACTCTGAAACTTCTCAGACCTGGAAAATTTGTCATCTTCATCTTCATTCTTGAAGACCAACTAAAACTGAGCAGGAACTCAGTTTATCTCTGGTTAATCCCTTTGTTAACATGTCTGCAAGATTCTGGCTAGTGTGTATCTTTTCCAACTTCCAATGTCCATCTTCCAAGGCAGATCGTATGAAGTGGTACCTCAACTATATATTCTTAGTATTCGAATGGAAGGTTGAGTTCTTTGCAAGGTGAATGGCACTCTGACTGTCACAATACAACATGTTGTTCTCCTGCTTCTTTCCCAATTCCTCCATAAACCTCTATAACCAAATCATCTCTTTATTAGCCTCTGTAGAAGCAACATACTCTGCCTCTATTGTTGAAAGCACAACAACCTTTTGCAGTTTCGAAATCCAACTTACTGTTGTTCCACCTATAGTAAAAACATACCCTGTGGTGCTCCTCCTGCTATCTTTATCACCTGCCATATCTGAATCAACATATCCCTATAGAAAAGTGTCTGAACCTCNCCTCCAAAACATAATACATGAGTAGTAGTACCTCTCAAATACCTGAGAATCCACTTTACTGCCTCCCAATGTTCTTTACCTGGATTGTTCATATACCTTCTCACAACTCCCATTGCATGTGCAATATCTGTTCTTGTACAAACCATTGCATACATCAAGCTGCCAACTGCTGATGAATAAGGGAACTTGGACATGTATTCTATCTCCTCCTGTGTCTTGGGACACATTTCCTCAGTTAATTTGAAATGGCTAGCCAAAGGTGTACTAACTGGTTTTGCATTCTGCATTCTAAACCTCTCCAACACCTTCTCTGTGTACTCACCCTGAGAAAATATCAATTTACATTTTTTTCTGTCTCTTGTTATTCTCATGCCAAGGATTTTCTTTGCAGCACCCAAATTCTTCATCGCAATTGAATTGGCTAATTTCTTCTTGAGCACATTTATATCCTTCATATTAGACCTTGCAACAAGCATGTCATCTACATACAATAGCAAGATAATAAATCTTCCATTTTATAGCTTTTTAAAATAAACACAGTGATCAAAATGACATATACTATAACCCTATTCTATCATAAACCTGTCAAACTTCAAATACCACTACCTTGGATCTTTCTTTAGGCCATACAAGCTCTTCTTCAACCTGCATACCAAATTTTCCTTCCCTTTGACCTGATACCCCTGTGGTTGTTGCATATAAATCTCTTCCTCCAAATCCCCATGGAGAAAAGCTATTCTTACATCTAAT
>JASDQU010102317.1:56996-78073 GCA_032191745.1 Picea mariana | reverse complement strand
TGTATTCTTGTTTTTCTTTTTCCTGTTTCTTTCCCTGCAACTGATCTTTGTACATGACCTTCTCATTGAATATGACATCTCTACTCCTAATGATTTTGTTATTTTCATAATCCCATAAGCGATAACCAAAATCATTAACACCATATCCAATAAAGGTACACTTCTTGGATTTTACCTCAAACTTTGCTCTATTTTCTTTATCAATATGGACAAATGCTTCACAACCGAAAGTTTTCAAAAAAAAATAGTTTACCTTTTTTCCTGTCCATTCCTCCTCTGGAATTCTACCATCCAAAGAGCTTGAAGGTCCTCTGTTTATTAAGTAAACAACTGTATCTACAACATTTTCCCAGAACTCTAAGGGCAAACCGGCATGCAATCTCATACTCCTTGCATGCTCCATGATTGTCCTGTTCATCCTTTCTGACACACCATTTTCTTGTGGTGTTCTTGGAACTATCTTCTCTCTATGAATCCTATGGTATGAACAATAATCATCAAACTCCTTGTTGCAATATTAACCTCCATTATCTGATTTGAGACACTTCAACTTTTTTCCTGTCTCATTCTCAACCAAAGCTTTCCATTTCTTAAAAGTATCAAAAACATCAGATTTTTGTCGAATGCAATAAACCCAAGTTTTTCTAGTTGCATCATCAATAAAAGTAACATAATAATTAGAGCCACCAAGAGATGATACCTGATTTGGTCCCTATACATCTGTATGCACAAGCTCTAACCTTTCATTCTTGTTTTCTTTTCCGACTTTGAAAAATCTTACTCTCTTTTGTTTTCCATAAACACAATGCTCACAGAAGTCCAAATCAATTTTTTTAAGATCTGGCAACAAATTTTTTTTGTGAAGTATCTGCATACCCTTCTCACTCATGTTTCCAAGCCTATGATGCCATAGTGTTGTATCCACTCATGTAGAAGCTAAAGATATAGAAGAGTCAGTATTACCAATATGTAAATACAATGTACCTACCTTCTCTCTTTTTGCTATCACCAATGATCCTTTGATGACCTTCCACGTCTTATCTGTAAATATGGATATACATCCTTCACTTGCCAACTGCCCTATTGAAATTAGATTTTTCCTTAAATCTGGAACATGTCTTACCTCTTTCAACAACCATTGGTTTTCATTTCATTGCTTTATTTTTACCTTTCCCATTCCAACAATTTTGCATGGTGCATCATCACCCAAATGAACCTGTCCAAAATCACCTTGAACATAATCTAGAAAATGTTTCCTATGGGGTGTGGCATAAAATGAAGCTCTTGAATCTACTACCCAAGACTCTGAGATATTATCTACAGAAAGAATCAAAGCATCTTGTAACACATCACCTGTTACATTTGCTTCCTGATTTCTCTCATGTTGTCCATCTCTTTGTTTCTTTGGAGCTCTGCAATCTTTCTTTAGATGTCCTTTCTTCCCACAATTCCAACACTCTATCTTTCCAAGTCTGGATTTGGATCTACCCTTCCTAGAATTCAAATGGTTCCCTGAGCCCTTTCCTCTACCCTTTTGTCTTCCCCTGTTCTCCATGTTCAACGCATTACCTGATGTCTCACCTGTTCTTTTCCATCGCACTTCTTCACTAAGGATAACACCAACAACATCATCAAATTTTAAAGTATTTGAACTAGAGACGGAGTTACTTACATCCATGACCTATTTGTTTTATCTTTTTGGCAATGAGCACAAGATTAGAAGAGCCCTAACCTCATCATCAAAGTCCACTTTTACAAAACCTAGTTGATTAGTAATCGTATTAAATTCATTTAAATGATCTGCAACAGACCCACTTTCTGACATCTTCATATTAAATAATCTCTTCATTAGAAAAACCTTATTGGACACCAAGGGTTTTTCATACAATTTGGCCAATGTGTCCATCAAACCCTTCATTGTATTTTCTTTGAAAATATTGAAAGCCACCGACACTGTCGGGCTCAGCCGTATCGTTCCTAGAGCCTTTCTGTCAAGAATCTCCCATTCTTCATCCTTCATGGCCGTCGTCTTCTTTGCTACTCCGTCCAATGGTAGGAATAGATCCTTCTGATATAAATAATCTTCCATCTGCATCTTCCATAATTGGTAGTTTTGGCCATTAAATTTCTCGACCCTAAACTTTCCATCTTCCAACATTGCTCCCACTCAAACCAGGAACCCTCTTTTCCTGCAAGTTACCTTTCGCTCGGATACCAGTTGTTAGAAAAACAGGACCGTGGAGAAATAAAATAAAACAAATATGGAAACAAAACATAGACGATACACAATACAATAGAGACACAGATTTACGTGGTTCACCCAGTGTGGGCTACGTCCACCAAAGAAATTGCCAGGTCCTTCCTTTATTATTATCTAGCATATGAAGGGATACAACCTACATCAAACCCGTTGTAACTTCCTCTTGTTTCTCTCACAGTCTCCTATCTCAGAATACAATATTCACCATCAACCATAGTTGCAATACATTTTCCCCATAAAAGAGGGTTTCCTTCTAGGGAAAAAAACCCTAACATAATCTCTACCGTTAGATCTACGACCTTATAATGAATGGTCCATATTTATAATGAAACTACAATATACATTTACAAGGCAATTTTCCTTCGGCAGCTTCACCCCTGAACCCCCGCTTGCCCCCAGACCCGCCAACTGGGGGGATATCCCCCTCTGAACCCCGCAGAGGAGGTACTCCCCCACGTGGGAGAGTGTACATACTTATGGGGTGTAAATACTTCATGGGGTATCAACACGACTGAAAGAAAGGATGATCTGGATAATTTTCAGTACGAAATGAGATCGGAAATATAATAAAGAAATGCACAGAGATATCATAGATATTCAATAATATAACATAAATGTATCAGAGATGCAACCATAAACATGGATATACAGTAATACACGAATTCTATTCATGAAATAAATATACAGAGACTGTAAAATATAGAGTGAAATACTCGCTAGAATGGTGGTAGCTTATCTCTGATAAGAGATGTGACGGCTACTCGCATCCGTGAGAAGATGATTACACTGAGGCTCTGAAGGCCTTTTTACAATAATCAGGAATGCCAAAAACCCTAGACATCCAAAAACCTAACCCTGGGAGATGAAGCACAAAAAGTCATGTGGGCCCCGTTTAGGTAAGTTGGTGCATCAACTTCCCGGAGTCGTAACTTTTTCATACGATATCCGTTTTAGGCGTATGACAGCTCATTGGAAAGATCTATCCGAGAAATACAAATTTTGGGTGAGAAACATATCTACAATCCATGTTGGTCCCCGTTTTCTCAAAAAAACATCGTTTAGGGCCTCAAAATGACCCCGGAAGTTAAAAACTGCTAAAAATAGTAAATTACCAAATTGGCCAGAAACATGGTTTGGGCCAGTTGGAGAAGGTGGGTGGCCACCAATATCCACCTGGATCAATCCTCCCTCCTTAGGAAGCAATGGTCTCCATTGCGTTGAGTTCCCGGGGGAGAGGGGAATGTGATTGCTGAATCTAAATCTTGGTGAGTTGCTTGCCTTGTTGGAATTGTCGCGTTGCTTGGTTTGTTGAAGGTCGTCACAAAACTGTGGCTGGAAGGGTTGGACCTTTTTAACCAGTCTGGCTACATGAGATGAATGTGTGAAAAATGAATCTTTGTGCTTTTCTGCAACCTTGTCGACCTTCTTCTGGTGGATAGAAGGTGCTTGGGTCGAAGCTGTGGTGGTTGCAGTATCCTTTTGTTCACCCTTTGAACAGATTGTGGAGAAGATGAATTTTGTAGTATGAGATACTACCTTGCGGCACTGTTTAGGTGGGGTAGTAGTTGGAACTACCTCTGGTATTCTGTAGAGATGACCCCCCAGAGTAATAATGACACTACAGGGTCGAGACTCATAGATAGCATGGCGTTTCCACATATATGGCTGGCCCAAGAGAACATCACAGACATCCAGTGGGGAAACATCACATAATACCTCATCCTTGAAGGCTTGGATGTCGTATGACAATCGACACTGCTGGCTGACACGAAGATCTTTTCCTTGGTGAAGCCACTCGATGTTGTATGGTTGCGAGTCTGGTGTTGTCGACAATCCCAACTGTTTGATGACCTTTGTTGAGATGAGGTTCTTTTGGCTTTCACTATCAATAATAAAATGCAGCGGGGTCCCTTTCACCCACATCTGTGAATGAAAAAGTCACTCCCCCTCTTCAGGATCTGTTGGTTCTTCTGGTTGAATTGTTGCGGTCGCAACAATAGCAGTGGGGTCTATGTCGATGATCTGTCTTTTCCCATTATTTCCAGAATCAGATTCTAAATCAGATTCTTCGATCTCGACCACCAATGACTATTTTGAGTGACATTCATCGGTGTTGTGCCAGGGGATTTTGTGGAAATCATACCATTTTTCGGTGTTCTTCTTTGTCTTCCCATGACCCTTCTTTTCCTGTGGATTGGACTGGTTTTCGGGAGACTGTTTGTTAGGGTTGTCTTTGTCATACTTTGGTGGTTGTAGATTTGCATACCCGAACTCCCATTTGTTTTGGTGCTTAAATTTCTACTCGATTTTAACAGAATATTGATAGGTAGCACTGAGTGATGAGATGTCCAGAAAATCCATTTCAGTTTGGTTGTATCAGTGTAGAGCCCCACGGTATTTCAGAACCAAATGTCGTTTGGAGTCTTTGATACCTAGCTTGGTGCGCAAGGTATGGAAACTATTGGTGAACTTCGGAACTGATTGGCCCCTCTCTTGCCGCAATGTGGTCCATCTCATGTACTGGTCCTCATAGTTTCCAACAGGGTAGTATTGTTCCTTTACTGCATCCACAAAAAAATCCCAAGTGGGCTCGGCCCCATATATTCCAGACTCCTCTATGGAAATATGCTCCTAGTAAGTTTCCCACCAATGTTTGACATGGGGGAGAGCCTTAAGGAGTGCAAAGGTGATCTTTTCCTTGTCGGAAAAATTATGAACAGAGAAATAACCTTCTAGCAGATTTAACCATTTATCTAGGGCATCTGCATCTATTTGACCTTCAAATATGGGAATATCAAAATTAACGTGTACCTTGAAAGGTGAGGTGCCTCCAAAGTGGTCGCTTGATGAATATGCACCTGATGCTATCGGTAGGTGTTGAAGGATGTGGGAAAAATTCTCCATCATTTCGTCCCTCTGTCGTGTGAGAGCTTGCTCAAGCAACAGACTGATAGGATCGTCTACTCCATCATTTTTCTTTTCTTCCACCATTGAGGGTTTCTTGGGTGTGCAAGAGCAATTTTCCTCAAGAGAGACAAGTTCAAGACCCAACTTGCTATACTCGGACCTCGTCGGGGACATGCATTGAAAAATGATCAAGAGCAGCCTGCTCTGATACCACTGATCCAGATTATTTTCAGTACGAAATGAAATCGGAGATATAATAAAGAAATGCACAGATATATCGCAGATATTTAATAATATAATAGAAATGTATCAGAGATGCAACCATAAACATGGATATACAGTAATACATGATTTCTATTAATGAAATAAATGTATAGAGACTGTAAAATACGGAGTGAAATACTCGCTAGAATGGTGGTAGCTTATCTCTGATAAGAGATGTGACGGATACTCGCATCCGTGAGAAGATGATTACAATGAGGCTTTGAAGGCCTTTTTACAATAATCAATAATGTCAAAAACCCTATACATCCAAAAACCTAACCCTGGGAGATGAAGCACCAAAAGTCATGTGGGCCCCGTTTGGGTAAGTTGGTGCATCAACTTCACGGGGTCGTAACTTTTGCATACGATCTCCGGTTTAGGCGTATGATAGCTCGTTGGAAAGATCTATCCAAGAAATACAACTTTTGGGTGAGTAACATGATCTACAATCCATGTTGCTCCCCGTTTTCTCAAAAAAACATCGTTTAGGGACTCAAAATGGCCCCAGAAGTTAAAAACTGCTAAAAATAGTAAATTACCAAAATTACCAGAAACATGGGTTGGGCCAGTTGGAGAAGGTGGGTGGCCACCGATATGCACCTGGATCAAAGGACCTCTGAATCAGGAATTTAATCAAGCTCCACAACCAACATCATATTCCTCCATTATCATGGTTCCCAACTTGAGTTCAAAGTACTCTTTCATATTCATTTCATAGTAATTCTCGGACTGTCAAGGTTTCATCAAAACATGCATAGGAGATCTAGCAAAAGCAAGTACAAACAAAAATTATCAAGAAAGGAAGAGAGATTCAATATGGAATAATGAGAAACTATATTGACACTACTCCAATGAGTTGATGATTGATACATAGATGATGATCAAATATGATACAATGAATAAGTGGAATAAACTCATATATAGGAAATAACATTCCATAATAGCATAATTCATGCATGCATAATAGCATAATAGTGATGATCTAAAATAGAAAGTCTAAAATAGAACTAGGCAGTTAACTCCCACTAAACTAGTGTGTCAAAAATATAAATTTCTCCAAAACCCCCTTTGAACATCACTATGGAGTAAAAAATGAGTCCTAGCTACTAGGACATATTAGGTACTCATGTACAATGCAAATAATGGACACTGAATAAAAAAGAGGAAAGAGGGAAAACCATGTGGGAACAAAACCCCCCCTCAAAAGACAATGCATCAAAAGAAGAAAAGGAAGTTGCTAGGAAACTATGTTCTTCACTCCAAGATGATCCCGCAAAGTCTGAAACTTATGTCCAGTGAATCTCTTAATGAATATATCAACATTCTATTTAGAGGAAGGAAAAAATTGCAGATCAATGGTCATATCATGTACTAGATATCTAATTAAATGCACGTGGACCTCAATGTGTTTGGTTTTTTTCCGCTATACTGGATCTCTACAAAATCTTAGTGTACTATGCTTTTCACACCATATGACAGTCAGATAGTTAAACTGGATACCAAGCTTGGTAAGGAATTTTGGAGCCAAAGTTCCTCAATGACACTGTTGACTACTCCTCTATACTCGACCTCTGCGGGTGATAAAGCAATGGTTGATTACTTCTTACTTGACCAACAAATAGGGCATGAGCCCAAACTGAGAGTGTACCTGGAAGTGGACTTGTGATATGCTACATCACCAGCCCAATATTATTCTATGAATCCTATGCGATCCAATTCACAGCTAGTGGCATAGTGAATCCCATAACTCATGGATCCCTAAACATATCTGAAGATGCACTTGGAAGCCTTCCAGTGAAAATCATGGGTTCCCTGCATGTATCTGGAAATTTCTCCTACTACATATGAGATATATGGATGGGTGTGAGTGAGATACAGAAGACTCCCCACCAACTATTGATACAAAGTGATTTCCACTAATGGTGTATCATTTCCATCCTCGAGTCTGATCCGAGATAAGAAGGGTGTAGAAATATACTTACAATCTGTCATGTGGAATCTATCTAGAAGATCCCTGACATAATTATCCGGAGAAATTTTGATGCCTAAATCATTCTGACTAATCTCATGACCAATAAAGAAATGAAGTGGACCCATGTCCCTCATAGAGAACCTGTCATGAAAAATATCTTTGACCACAATAATGGTTAAAGAAGAGCTACCAGTTATCAAAAGATCATCAACATAGAGTACTAAAATCATCAAAGAGTTAGTAGTCCTCAGCATGTAAACATTTCAATCTGATTTACATCTAAAAAAATCATGTGAAAGTAAATAATAATAAATATTTTCATACCATGCTCTAGGTGCCTACTTGAGGCCATATAGTGACTTCTTCACTATGCATACTAAAGATGAGTTCTGGATGAACCCCTGTGGCTGCTCCATGTAGATCTCCTCTGAAAGATCATCGTGAAGAAAATTATTCTTCACATCCATATGGTAAAATTCCCATCCTTTGGTTGTGAAAATGGATAGAACCAAGAGAATAGAGTCTATCTTTGCTACAGGAGCAAAGGTCTCATCATAATCTATCCCATGAATTTGTTGAAATCCTTTTGCAACTAGTCTTTCTTTATACCTGCTCACCTAACCATATGTTTCTCTCTTGGTCCTATAGACCCATTTGCATCTGACAAGTTTCCTCCTTGGTGGAAGTGGAACCAGATCCCAAGTCTGATTCTCTAGGAGTGAGTCATACTCCTCCTGCATGGTTTCTTGCCATAATGTATTTCCCACATCCTTATTGTATGTCTGTGGATATGAATATTGAACCATATAGAAATTCATGGGCATCACAGGTTCAAAAGTTTAGAGTACATGAGAGGGATCCTTGTGATGAGATCGAGTCCTCCTCGAATCCAATAGATTCCATGCAAGGTTACCTTCTACCTAAAGTGTGGACTGTGCCCAGTTGAGAATCTATTGAATCTCCAATGTTGGTTGATCATCTGGCTATACTACCTACTCAACTCCATGTACAAAATAGGGGTCCATCATCATCCCCCATGAGAATAGGGGGTCCTGAGCATGAGATCAAAGAAGTAAAAACTTCCTCTTTTGTTTCCATATGATGTGATGGGCCAAAACATATATTCCATGAATAATATGAGTAATTAATTGCAACAAGAGAATAATGATTACCTTTTTTAGATGGAAGATCTTCTTGGCTCCTTATGGAATGAAGTTTCCAAGGTTGTTCTGTTGAAGTACCTGAGACATAAGATCGATATGTTTCTTCATGCATGTGGATTCATCATGATTTGGTTTATTATAGTAAGTGCATTGTTTTCCCTTCTTTTTCTTCTTCTCTTTGGAACCTGAACCTGAAGAGTCTTTGAACCCTAGACCTGAACAATCCTTGAAGGGTTTGGAATATCCCTCCTTATTTGGATTTGGATGTTCTTATTTCCCCTTTCCTTTCTATTTGGATGATCCTTTTCCATTATGCATGGTGAGTGCATGTGATTTAGGATCCTTGATTAGGCCCATATGAATGATTTTTTCCTGCTCATGTGTGAGAGAATGAACGAATTGATCCATGGTAGGAATCTTCCAATTTGTTCCCATAAGATACCTGCTAGAATGGAAAGTGGAAACATAGACAACATATGTTGGTCCTAGCTTAGCCAAGATTCTTATAATAAGTTGGTCCACTTTTTTAGACTTATCAATACCACGAGATACTAAGCTCAATATCAAATATTTAAACTTAGTAAGGAAATATTGTATATTATCAAAACTTTTAGGATCCAAAGTATTCAACTCTACCTCAAGAATATGACCTCTCATCTCATATTGCTTTCCAAATAGACTTTCCAAGGTGATCTAGATAAAATTCAGAGTCTTTCATGTAGTAACATGAAACCATAAATAAGATGAAATTAATTCAAGAAGACGCCTTGTGGCCTCATCCTTTCAGTTTTCCCATCTGGTCTTCCCAGTTGTTGATGTAGGTTTTGTTTATGTCCCCATCACCAAGTTGTATAGTTCTTTCCTTATGAGTTGGAATGCTTCCTTGGGATTCCAATCAAAATAATTGTATGGTGTGAGGATTACCACCAATTTTGACTATAGAATAGGTGTCGTATCCATCTCTCCCACTGTTTCTGAGAACCCTAAAAAAAAACTAAGAAATCATTGCAGAAAGGGAACTTTAAGTGGAAAATTTGTATCAATTTCAAGAGGTAACTTTCCATCTTCTCTTCTGAGCGAACAGTGAGGAATCTTGACAAACGGATGAAAACCCACTTGCCGAATGGTTTGATTTACTTCTCCCTTGAGTCATTTCCTCAAAAAGTTAATATTTTGGGGGGTATAACTGCAACAAGAAAGGTGTTTTTAAAGGAGGTCGCACCTTGCCTTAAGAGACAGACCGACCAGTCTTTAGTTGGTCGCCCTTTTCCTGTGTATTGGGAGCAACCTGGTCACCCTTTTCCAGTGTCTAGGGTGTGACAAACACAAAGTTTTCAAAATTTGTAAGTTTGGGTGCAACAGTCTCTCCTTTAAATAGGGAGAGGGTGTGACCGTGTATGTTACACCGACTTGCTTGCCAAAACTCTGATTTCCTTATTCTCTGGATTGTTTGTCTTGCTCCAAGCAGCATAGCTCTGATACCATGTTAATGTTTCATTGAAACCTACACAATAGATCTAGCTAAAGCAAGTACAAATAAAACTTATCAAGAAAAGAAGAGGGATTCAATATGGAAGAATGAGAAAATATATTCACACTACTCCAATGAGTTGATTATTGTTACATAGATGATGATCAAATATGATACAATGAATGAGTGGAATACACTCATATATAGGACATAACATTCCATAATAGAATAATGCATGCATGAATATTAGCATAATAGTGATGATCTAAAATAGAAAGTCTAAAATAGAACTATTCAGTTAACTCCCACTTAAGTAGTGTGTTGAAAATAGAAATTTCTCCAACACAGACAAATATTTATCTTGGAAATATACCTTTGAACTGCCTCCATGAGATACTTTTCTCATCAAGTTGATTTTATTTCTTAATTTAATCCCGCCACATCGTTGTATTTCCTTGCAAGTGGTAGGTTGCAATTATAGCTTCTACCGAAGATGGGTAATCATGCAGGTGCAAATATTTCTTCAATTCTACTAGCGAGGAAAACCCCCCTATATTGGGTTGAGGTTCAGAAAGCGCATTGAATTCCCTTAAAAGAAATTTATATTCCTAAGATACCCCAAAACTATCGAAACTAAATGACAAGAGAATGGAAAGAAGGTCAATAGGTGCACCTTTGGTCCTTGTGGCTGGTGTAGACCTCTTTCGCCTTTTCAACTTCCTAGATTGTGGGTCCCAAACATGACCTACAAAATCTTAGGAAAACAATAATACAACGTATACGATATCTACTTATCACTTTCAATATTCAGATATAGAGATAAATGCATAAATCAATAAAATCATATAGACACAATGTTTTTGGACAGGAATGAACTCTTTTATTCAATATTAAGATCAGAAAGATTACAACATTCATCGGCAATCGCTCTGTGAACCAGGTCTGGGCTCCTCTATCATGCCTCCAAGTGCATCAAACCCACACTTGCTTCTCACAACCAACTTATCACTTGGGAAAGGGGAAAGGGTTGTATTAGGAGAAAGGGCTGGAGGGGAATGTTGAGGCCAAATCTCATAATATGATGCAAAACTTGGGCTAAGAAGGGGAAGGGATTTTGGCATAGTTTTATTATTCTCTTGCTTGTTGTTGTAAATGAGACCCAAAGACCTTTTTTTATATGAGAAAAATATGGTTATTCAGTTTCGGGATGGGATACAATGGGTAAAATGGTTGGGAAACCCTCAATATCCCGTAAACTTCGTCGAATTCCCTGTAATTTTATATTGTTTTCAATTTTTGGAGGTAAACGTAGGCTAACTAGTATGCAAATCACATATGTATGTAGGCTAACTAGTATGAAACTCACATGTGTACATGGGCAAGAAGTTCGACAAGGTGCATACATGTTCCAAAAAAATTTTTTTAAGAAGAACCCTCAACAATAATTTGGCAAATTATGTAAGTGGAAAGGCCAATGCCATCTATGCATAGGTAAGGCATTTTTGGAATATAACAATTTCCAATATCCAGGCCTCATCCTCTTCACCTTTCCTATGCTCATGATTTAAATTTGGTGGCTTGATCATCCTAATCTTACCTTACAAGATGTATGCCTCAGGACTTTTCCTTTTCCTTCTAACAAGAGACACACTTGGGTTGATCCCTAGCCCTAAACTTGCATGATTTATTCTAGTGGATTTCCTTGGAGAATGATGGCACCCTCCCATTCTTCTTAACTTCTTTTCATTTCCATGACCATCCTTTTAGCTTTGGGATTTATATGTTGTCACTTGTCTAACAATAGCTTCTTGCTTGGTGTTAGAGTCTTTATTGACTTGTTTGTGAAACATATTAAAACTTTGAAGTATCTCTTCTTGAGCCTTCATAATACTTTTATTATCTTCTCTATAGTTCTTGTTAGGATATTTATACACTTAGGAGTTATTTAACATCTACTTGGTCTATTGTGTCGTTAGGTAAAAGTGTGTTTTCTAGTGTGTTTCTGTAGTATGCATTAGTATGCATTTGTAGTTAGGAAATCTTACGGTCACGATATGTTCCTCACATAGAGTGATCCAACGGTTCATACTCTCCTCGATATTAATAGCCATTGATCTATGGCTTAACACCCGATTGGTCCATGATCTCTATATACAGAGCATGGAGGGTCATTTTTCGATAATCGATTGTGAGAAACTCTCTTGTAAAATCTCTCTGTAATATTTTTCTCTGCATTAATAAACTGCTCCAAGTGGCCGCATTGGTTGGGGCCATGGATGTTTCCTTGTAGGGGTTTTACCATGTGAAAACTTTGGTGTATTGATCTTTGATATGGTTATGTGAGTGGTTACTGAAGTTTTTCGTCCTCTGTTGGAATACATGTGTTTTCGAACATGGTATCAGAGCATGTTTGAAGACCTTCTCCTATTGTAGATCGAGATCATGAAGCCGAGTTGCCTCATCTCCATTTTCTATTATTTCCATACATTTTTGGGTTGAGAAAACTGTTACATTGCATCTGGAGCACTCTTTTGATTCAGGAACATTTTTTGTTTCACTCGAAAAGGTTTTCATTTGCCCAAGATACGGCCATTACAGTCAGATCTGGAGGTATAAAGTTTGAATATGCATTTTTTAAAATTTTTTGCAGAGAAGTATTTTGGTTTTGTATTTTTTTATTTTCTGGGTTGCTACTCTTTTAGATCTGCATATGCTATTTTCACCATGCCCTGTGCGATCTCAGAAAATCAGAAACAGATAGGAAAAGGTGCATCTTTCAGGTAAGCTAACCGAGATCTAACCCTTGTTGTCATTGAGAAGTGAATTTTTTTTCTTGTGTAAAAAAAAATAAAAAATTATCACACTCTCCAAGGCCGTCTTCAACAACAACAACAACAAAAACAACAACACCCCCAATCCTCCTTCTAAACATTACAATATGTTTTGCTAGATCATTTGGTTAAAACTTGCCTTATTAAATAAGAGGTCTTGATTTCAAGTCTCTCTTTTGTTACTATTTTTGAAAAAGTTCATGCTAAAATTGTAAAGTGTATTTCACTTCAAGTATAAAAGTGAATCACTATAAGTAGCATTAATATTTTATTTTAAAGTTATTTATTTTACATGCATCTTTTCTTTGTAAAAGTGAGCCCCACTTCTCTTTATAAAATTGGGTCACTTCATAAAACAACCCACACTACCACGTGGTCCCTTGGCTACCATTTATGCCTTTTGTTAAAAGGGAATAACTCTCACATCCGAAGTCCATTTTCAGTGTCGTTTTTTTTAAACCGCATAACTTTTTGAGCTCTTTCCATTCAGATCATCAGTTTCATTTTTTAAATCTGTATTATCTGCATATTTAATATGGCTTCTACAAGTAATCTCTTACTTACCAGCACCAACTACTTCCAAGGGAAATCCCATATGGAGGATTTATTAAGTAAAGGCTTGTATTGAATTACCTTGGGAAAGGAAACATCACCCACTGTTGTTGATAAGAAAGTCAAATGGGATAATAGGAATGACGAAACACGTGGATTAATCAGAATGTCCATCTCTCTTGATTTAAGGTTCCACCTTCAATCAATTGATATACCCAAAGAAGCTTGGGAAAAGATTGAATCTATGTTTGGTAAACAACATATTGTTCGAGCACAATAGTTATAAAATCAAGTACTAACTTTAAGTCCAAGTGATTTTTCTTGCATTGAAGACTATCTATCTAAGTTTAAAACACTCATAAATTTTTGTGAATAATGTAAGATAAAGATAGATGAAGATCGTTGCATCTATCTTATTCTTTCTAAGCTAGGTAGTGCATATTCTATGTTTGTATCTACCTTTTATGCCATGCAAGAGGCTCTAGGGGCATCTTATCAAAAACCCAGTGTTGAGAACTTTTGTGATGATTTGATTAGAGAGCAAGATAATCTAGTACAACTTGGAGTGATCAGCATTGCAGGTACCTCCAACAAAGCCTTAGTTGTCCATCAGAAAGATAAACCTAAGAATCCCAAGAAGCAACATCCTCGCCACAACAAAAAGCAATATAAGGGTCCCAAACCCACTCAGACAACTTTTGCTCCTAATGGAGACAGAGGAGAAAAATATAAAAATAAGAATACTAACAGACATTGCAACTTTTTTGATAAATATGGTCATGATGAATCCAAATGTTTCAAGAAGATGGAAACTTTAGAAGCAACGATGAAGAAGCACAACATCAGTATTGATTCTACTTCTTCTTCTTCTTCTCATGGACATGCATTTTCTTCTTCTAGTTTCTTGTAATATATCAAATATAAAAAGTATGCAGAATAGAAATAAAATGCTAGAAATGGAAGAATAACAACAATATAACCAGAACATTCACCACAATAGCAATGAAATGATATAAGAATAACAACAGAAATAACACTTTGATTCTGAAAGCAATTTTCACGGGCCTCTTCGAGGGGGCAACCTCCAGTTGAGAAGAACTCTATTACAATAATATCCAGGCTAGGGTTCTCATACCCTTGACTCCTATTTATACTAAATATGTCTATCAAAAGAAGCATCTAGAGGAAGATCCTTCTAGAAGCGGAAGCTTCTATTAGGTCTTCTTACATCCGACTTATTCTATGTTATTGCAAGTCCTTATTAATATTGACATTTATTACATTCGAATATATTGTTCTATCCATGTGCGAGTTAGGACCCTAACATGTCCTCCCCCTTAAAAACAACCTCGTCCTCAAGGCTTGAGATGTGGAAATTGATGCAGAATGGTAGTTGGTTCCCAAGTGGCATCTGCTGGAGTTGTAGCTTTCCACTGGATTAACACTTCCTTGATGGTTCTCTGACGCAGGCGATGCTCATGCTAGTCCAAAACTGCTTGTGGTTGTAGCCAAATAGATCCTTCTTCGGCTAACTTGGGAAGGTTGGTTTGAATTTGGCACTTAGTTTCAATCAACTTCTTTAAGAAGGAAACATGAAAAACATAATGTAGCTTCGAATGACTGGGAAAAGCTAACTGATAGGCTACCTTCCCCACACGCTTGAGAATTGTATAAGGACCATAAAATTTGGGCGCTAACTTCTGACAATGCTCGGCCTTGAGGGAATTCTACTTGTAAGGTTGCAGGTGAAGAAACACCTTATCCCCTTATTCAAATTGACATTTAGAGTGACCTTGATCTGCTTATTGCTTCATCCGATTTTTTTCCATGACCAAATTCTCTCTGAGGGTACGGAGAATATCCTCTCAAACTGTAAGTGTTTGGTCAACCGCCTGGACCTTTGAGACACAAGGTAAGTATGAGAGAACTGAAGGTGGCTTATGTCCATATACTGCTTCAAAAGGAGTCATGCGTGTAGTTGTATGGTATGAAGTGTTGTACCACCATTCAGCTAGGGGTAACCATTGAGCCCACTGATTTTTATTTTCCAAGGAAAACACCTCAAATATGTTTCCAAACACTTGTTGACAACTTATGTTTGACCATCAGTCTGGGGATGATAAGTTGTACTGAGATGCAATTGGGTGCCTTGTAGCTTGAATAGTTCTTGCCAAAAATTGCTTGTGAAATTTGAGTCGTGATCAGAAACAATAGAGTGTGGCATGCCATGAAGCTTTAAGACCTGATCCATAAAAATTTGAGTCACCGTGGATGTTTTAAATGGGTGTTGAAGAGCACAAAAATGAGCATACTTGGAAAGGCGATCAACAACCACCATGATGACTGATTTATTTCCTGATTTGGGTAAGCCTGTAATAAAATCCATAGAGATGTCCTTCCAAATAGTAGGTGGAATCGGGAGAGGTTGTAGTGTGCCCGGAGATTTGATTGTTTCTCCCTTGTTGCATTGACACACATCACATTCAATGAAAAAAGTATGAATGTCATGTTTCATACCATCCTAGAAAAAAGAACGTTTGATCCTATCATAGGTTTTGGTGAACCCTAAGTGCCCCGCTGTCGGTGTAGCATGAAGCTCAGAAAGTACCGTGGATTTAAGCTTTGATTTTTTACTTAAATACAAACGGCCTTTGTATCGAAGCTCATTAAGGAGCCAAGAGTACCCTGGGAGAGCTGGAGCACTGGACTACAATTGTTGGATCAGATGCGAACTTTTGGGATCTTATAGCTATTCCTGGAAAACAACTTGGAGCCAATCTGGTACAATGAAGGAAAAAGAAAAAATGGATCCTTCATCTTCATATTTGCGGAAAAGTGCATTTGCAACCAATTTTTTTTTTCCTTTCTTATAAATGATCTCATAATCATATCCAAATAGCTTAGTTACCCATTTTTTTTCTACGGGGAGGAAATGCATTGTTCCAAAAAATACTTAAGGCTTTGATGGTCTATCTTAATTTGGAAGTGTTGCCCAAATAGATAAGGGTTTCACAAATCAACGGCATGTAGAATAGCCAACATTTCCTTTTCATAGATAGATTTGCCCAGATTTCTTTCAGATAGTTGCTTGTTGGTAAAGGCCAAAGGCTGACCCTCTTGCATAAGGACAACACCAATTCCTTTCCCTAAAGCATCACATTCCAAGACAAAGGTATTTGTGAAATCACGAAGGGCCAGCACTGGAGTGGTGCACATGGCCATCTTCAAGGTTTGAAAAGCTTGAGCAGTAGCTGGATTCCAAGTGAAATAATTCATTTTTAGGAGAGCAGTGAGAGGTGCTACAATCTTTTCGTAATTCTTAACAAACTTGCGATAATAACCTTTTAAGCCCAGAAATCCACGCAATATTTTGAGAGTCTTTGGGTGAGGCCAGTCTTGCATAGTTTCAATCTTTTTAGGATCTAGCCTGACGTCATCTTTGCCAACCAAATGACCCAAGTACTCTACTTCATTAGGTTTTGGAAGGTGGAGGGGGAATTACACAAGCCAAAGGACATGACCAAAAAATCATATTGGCCCTCATGAGTTCTAAAGGCAGTATTGGGAATGTCTACCTCTTTCATACATATCTGGTGGTATCCTGAATGAAGATCCAGTTTAGTAAAGAATTTGGTGCCACTCAGTTCATCCAGGAGGTCATCAATGACCAGAATGGGAAATTTGTCTTTAATGTTAAGTTTGTTGAGGGTACAAAAGTCAGGACACATTCTCCAAGAACCTTATTTCTCTAGGACCATGACCATAGGAGAAGAGTAGGGGATCGTACTAGGACGGATAACTCCTACATTAAGGAGTTCCTAGATCATTTTCTCATTTTCATTTTTTTGGGAAAAGGGGTGACGATATGGATGGATAATGGGAGGAAGTCTTCTGGGGACAAGGGGAATGGAATGATCATGAACACCACGTGAAGGAGGGAGTCCCTGGGGAGTGGAAAATACCACTTGATGTTTAGAAATGATGGCTTGGAGGTCTTGCGACACCGAGGGTGTTTCTTTTGCTTGTATGGCATGGATTTGAGCAATAACACCAAAATGACACTTTTGAGAAGCTTTTCCATGCAATGGGAACTAATGATCTTAGGCGAACTGGCGGTGATGCCTTGTAACTTATATTGGTGGCCCTCCTGGTCAAATTGCATGGTTAATTCCTTAAAATCCATGAAAATGGGGCCCAAAGTCCTTAGCCAGTCTGAACTCAACACAATGTCACAATTGCCCATGTTGATAGCAAACATATGATATTTTAGGTGGTAGTCACCAATTTGGAGATGCACATTTTCACAATGCCCTCCACATTTCATGGAGCCACCATTGGCAATCATGATTTGGAAATTATTGACAGCATGGATGTAGTAATGAATTTCTTGGGAAATGCAGAGATGAATAAAGTTATGGGTGCTTCCACTATCAACCAGAATGATGACCTTCCGATGCTTGATGTAACCAATTAGCTTGAGGCTTTGGGGAGCAGAGAAGGTAGTGAGGGCATTGAGGGAAATGACCAGTTCTACTTTGGGAGGGTCTGAGGGAGGGGTTATGTTGGGGGTTTCAGGTGACTCAGACACAAGGGGAGTTTCAATATCCTCTTCTGAAATATCCTCAGAGATGGCCATAAACAGTTTTTGTTCCTTACACTTGTGGCCCGGGAAATATTTTTCATCACAATTATAACAAAGGCCTTTGAGTTGGCATTCAGCCATTTCAGCCCTGGTTAATTTTTGAATCTTTAGTGGAGCAGAGGGACTAGTGGGATTTACTAGTTTAAGGTGAGGGATAAAGGTGGGTTTCTGGTTTTGAGAAGATACAACATGTTGTGATTCTTTATCTCTTTTAGTAGCCTCCACCCAACTCTCAGACCAAGCCATGAGGACATGGGGCCGAATATCATCATTGAGGCCACTGATAAAACATTATCAGAAAAAGGCATCAGACATGCCTTCTGTCCGAAAATCCAGGCACTCAAAGGAAGATATAAAGTCTTCCACTGTTCCTGATTGTTTCAACTTTGTCAAACGGCCCAATTGTTTGGTGTTAGTGTCAAAGAATTCATAAAGCTCTGCCACAAAGTGTGTCGAAGCAATATACCCTTGACGAGAAGTTTTTCTCCATTGCCACGATTGCCAACATTCTTTATCTAGATGGAGAACACCATATCAGAGTTTGACCAACTCATATGTAATGTCGTATAAAGATAAAAAATGTTCCATTTGGGTTACCCAACCAGTGGGGTCCAAGCCATCAAATTTGTTCACATCCACCCATGGAAGGCGTAGGTCACATTGAAAGTGATGGTTCTGAAAGTTATGGGAATGAGAGGAATAGTCACCTCTAGTATGTGGAGGTGAGGAAGAGGAAGGGTTATCTGTAGGGATATCCAGTTTGGTGTAGAGTGTTGAAAAGATAGATTCAAGCTAGGTGGTGAGGTGTTGTTTGATTTCCTCCATTGAGGACTGCATGGTTGTATTGATGGTGGCAACATTGTCACTGAGTTGTTTCACTTCTTGTTGGGTCTCAATGAGACCAGATTGCAAGGTGTTGAAGTGAGCTTCCAAGTCCTGGATATGGGTATGGGCTATGAGGATGGGGGAACTGAAAAGACGTGGGCAAGGTCAAAAAAATTTCTGAAAAATGATATGGATGAATGTGATAAGGGAGAAGAGATGAATCCAATGGAGTAGGTCTCAAATAATGGTGAAGCAATTTTCAGAATTTTTTTTAAGAAGTAAACTGATAGGAAATGCTCAAATGCTTAACAATAGTTATACTTCGGTATGTAAAAATACTCTGGTCTGAAGAATACTACAGAGAGGAAATGCCCAAATTCTTAACCAGAAAGAAATGTGTATTTACTTGGAAACCCGAACACAGTTGCGCGACAATAGATCTTGTCTGTTTTAATTTTTTTATGTTTCTGTCCCCAAGGGTTAGGTATTCAAGGGTTCTACAGACAAGGGTTTTCCTTGTGCTATAGCTCTCTGATATACGTGCAAGGTCCAATAGTAGTACTCGGCCCAATATCTTAGGGCACTAACTAAGGAGGATAGATCATACCCTTAGCCGTACTACCCGACTACCCAAGTACTAGAGAGTATCTTCTCGAGTGTTGTTCTCGGACATAATAGCAGTCAAGCGGCCGATCAGTTTATCTAAAGAGGGCTTCAATTAATCTAGGTCAATCCACACACAGGCATTGTCTGATGCGCTCCCACTCGAAGGGGTACCAACATGGGTTACAAGGGTGGCTAACAGATGTGCGCTTAAGTACCACTTGTATTTCCTACATGTATGAATCCATCAACCGTGGGTTTATGCATGTAACGAAAGATCTTTGTGGCTTAAAGATGTCGGAATATGTCTCTACCCTTAAAATAAATTAATTAATTAATTAACCCACACTTTCTGTCAAGGAAAGTGCTCTGATACCACTTGTAATATACCAGATATAAAAAGTATGCCGAATAGAAATAAAATGCTATAAATGGTAGAATAACAACAATATAACCAAAACATTCACCACAATAGCACTAAAATGATATAAGAATAACAATAGAAATAACACTTTGATTATGAAAGAAATGTTCATGGACCTCTTCGAGGGGACAACCTCCAGTTGAGCAGAGCTCTATTACAATAATATCCAAGCTAGGGTTCTCATACCCTCAAATCCTATTTATATGTTAAGAACCAAATATCAATATAGCATAGAAAAACCTCAGAAAAAGTACTCAACGCTTTGAAAAATAGATAATTTTAGATAATAAGCCTCTTCGAGGGGGCAACCTCATTTTACCCCACTTAAATGTTCAAGTACAAGATGATTCAAAATGAAAATGTCTTCTTGGTATATATAGGAGACTAGGACGTATAATTACAACTAATGGCCTAAAGCCGACATACATAAAATAACATTACTAATATAATATGCCCCAATTAAGGGGTAATGAGACAATATTAGGGCTTAACATGCCCCTCCCCTTGAGACAAGTGTTTTCCACAATGCTTGAGTTACTTTGGATGCTTATGTATAAAAGACTCATCTTCCCAAGTGGAATCTTCAGCCGGTAGTTTCCTCCATTTAATGAGATACTCTGAAATGGATCTATTCCTTAGCTGGCAAATTCTTGTGTTACTGATGGCTTCAGGCTCCGATATGATTTTTCCTTCCTTGTCAAGTTCTGGCAATATATTTTGAACTATGATCTTGTCACCTATAACCCTCTTTAAGCATGAAACATGGAAAACTGGGTGTACTCGTGAAGATGCAAGCAACTCCAATTTGTATTCCATAGTACCAATCTTTTGCAACACCTTATAAGGGCCATAGTACTTTGGTAATAATTTATTATCCTTCTTGGCTTGCTTGAGGGACATCTGTTTGTATGGTTGTAGTCTCAAAAACACCCAATCCCCTACCTCAAAACTTCTTTCACTACGATGTTGGTCTGCTTATTGTTTCATGCAATTTTGTGGCATGGTCAAGTTGTCCTTTAAGATTTGGAGCACTTGTTGTTGATTCTTGATGTGATATTCCACTGCTTGAACCTTAGATTTTTCTTTTAGAGAAGAAGTGATGGAAGGAGGGTGGTATCCATAAAGTGCCATAAATGGTGTCATTTTTGTTGCAGTATGAAAGG
>JASDQU010102317.1:31714-55250 GCA_032191745.1 Picea mariana | reverse complement strand
ATTTGGATGGTTTGGCATATAGTTGTTGCTCCTTTAGTAGTTGTAGCACCTTGTCAACATGTCGCACATGATCCTCCCAAGACTTGCTATAGATTAGTATATCATCAAAAAATACTAACACAAATTTTTGAAGGAAGGGCTTGAAAATGGAATTCATCAACCCTTGGAATGTGGACTGTGCATTTGTAAGGCTAAAAGGCATGACCAAAAATTCATAATGGCCTTCATGAGTTCGGAATGTTGTTTTTGGGATATCTTCTTCCTTCATTCTGATCTGATGATACCCTGAACGAAGATCCAATTTTGTGAAATAGATTGCTCCATGTAGTTCATATAACAATTCATCAATGCGGGGAATGGGAAACTTGTCTTTCATAGTGATCTTATTGATCTCTCTATAATCTTGACACATACATCATGAGCTATCTTTCTTGAATACCCTTACCACTGGTGCAGAGTAAGAACTTTGGCTAGGTCTAATAATCCCAGCCTCTAACATTTCTTCAACCATGTGCTCAATTTCACTCTTCTGGGCGTAAGGGTATCTATATAGCCCAATGTTAGGAGGAACACTCCCAGGAATTAGGTGTAAGACCTTTGGGAATATCTTCAAATACTTTGGGAATATCTTGAGGAATAGATGGCTTAGATGTTTGAACATCTAGTGAGCATAGTTTTGCAATAATGCCTTGATGCCCCTTTTTCAATAATTTTGTCATGCTATTAGAGCTTATCACCTTACTGGGTTTCCCTGTGATACCTCTTAACTCAATTTATTTTCCTTCAAATGAAAATTTCATGAAAAATTCTTGAAAATTAAAATCGACGGTTCCTAATGATTGTAACCATTGGATTCCTAGTACAACATCTGCACCACCCATGGGTATAGCAATCATTGGACTATTCATTACATATTCCCCCATAGTAAGATTGATCTTATTGCATTTTCCTAAGAAACTAATAGTTCCTCCATATGCAGTCATTACCTGAAACTCTGACACTGGATATACAAAGCAATTGAGAGCTTTGGCTAATTTATAGTGAATGAAATTATGAGTACTTCCATAATCAATTAGGACTATTACCTTTTTCTTTTTGATGTATCCTTCGATCTTGAGGGTTTGAAGAGTTTTAATTCCATCCAATGCATTACATGATATCGTGGAAGTCAACTCTTCAGATGAAATTGCTTCTACATTTTCATCTTGAGATGGTTCTTGTTCTTGTTCTTCTTCCTCTTCACAATCTATGTAGAATAATTTCTTCTCACCACACTTATGTCCCTTACTGTACTTGTTGTCACAATTAAAGCATAAACCTTTTTCTTTTCTTTCCTCCAATTGTTGAGGTGCTTTAGAAGAAGGAGCATTGTTCTCTCTATAGATGTTAGGATTGGTCCTTCTAGTAGCCATAGCCATATTTTTACTTTCAACATTTCTTGCCACCTTAAATGCATTCTCCAATGATTTGGGTTCCCAAAGGGTGAAAATCATGTTGAATGTTATCCTTTAAAGTTTCTATGAATACATAAATCAAGTTCTCATCTGGAATATCGGTTACCTTTATATTCAATCTTTGGAATTTCTCAATGTGCTCGGTAACTGAACCCTTTTGCTTGAGATTTATCAATTGGCTAAAGAAGGTATTTCTCCTTGTATACTCATAGTGTGCTATCATTTCTTCCATGAAAATTGTCCAAGTGACGAGTGATTTGCGAGAACAAAGCCATCGATACCATAAAAATTGATTAGGTTCTAAATATAAAGAAGAAATTCATATCTTTTGTGTATGTGGCACATTATGGAGATCAAAGAATTGTTCCATCTGAAGTTTCCATGTGATTGGGTCCTTGTCATCATACTTCCTCATATCAATCTTAGGAACATGGTTGGTATTGAAACCAAAGTTGGAGTTTCTCCATTCTTGATTCACCTTCCTTATGTCCTCATCATGAATTTCATGGGATGCATTTTCACTTTCAGGTGTCATCTCTGTTACAAAATTTTTCAATACTTCCCTGATCTCCCCTTTTAAACCCTCCATCATCTCTTGTAGTTCATCTTTTGTTACTATCTTATTTTGTAAATCATTTATGTACCTACGCATTTCTTCACCTTCATCAAGAATCCAAGTAGGATTGTCTTGAGGCTTATTTGGTGTAGAAGTTCCTTTTTTGGGTGGCATGTTGGCCAAGTATCACTTTTGAACCTTGATTTTGAGGTGGTTCTGCTAGACAATATTTCTTCTATTGTATCTCCCAAGTTTTGTCCCTTCTAGGTATGAAACTTTATTTTATGTAGTTCTCTAATATTTCTTCTCTACAATTCCATAGTTCTGATCAAAATTGAATGTGCCAAGTGGAATTTATGGTAACTTCCCCACAACTTGCCGATTTTTGGTCTTTCCATGAGATCTCACTTGTATAGCGTGCCCCGCACAAAATAATTGATATAAAATTCTTCAACTTGCACCAGAAATACTACAGAATGTCCATGATCCAATGAAACTAGTCCCACTCAATTTGGATACTCTAGGAAGAAGTTATGATTGTTTTACCTGGATCACCTTCTTGAGACTAGTCAATAGGACTAGTCAGATACCCTATCTTACACAAGGTGTATCTACAAATTTAAGATGACCCAAAAGCTGAAATTTTTACCACAGATACCTTTCTAATTTCTGTAAATATCCTTCCAATTTTAGGGTCTGAAACATTACAAAAAAAAAATTATAGCGACAATTCCTCAATGACTCAGTTCAGGATGATTCCAGAACCCTATCTTGTACAGGCTATATGTCTGAAAGTATAAGGTCTCAGGAGATGAATTTTGAACCCAACGTACCTTTATCCATCTACTAAATATTCTCCACGTCGTTCCTTCTAAAACATTGTAGAAAAAAATTTATATCAAAAATTCCAAGGTCTCTCAGAGGTAGCAGCGAAACCCCAAGACCTTGAGCTGTGATACCATATGTTAAGAACCAAATATCAATATAGCATAGAAAAACCTTAGAAAAAGTACTCAACACCTTGGAAAAAAGATAATTTCAGATAATAAGCCTCTTCAAGGGGGCAACCTCCTTTTACCCCACTTAAATGTTCAAGTGCAAGATGATTCAAAATGAAAATGTCTCATTGGTATATATAAGAGACTAGGAGGTATAATTACAACTAATGGCCTAAAGCCGACATAAATAAAATAACATTATTGATATAATATGCCCCAATTAAGGGGTAATTAGCCAATATTAGGGCTTAACATTATACTAAATATGTCTATCAAAAGAAGCATCTAGAGGAAGATCCTTCTAGAAGCAGAAGCTTCTATAAGGTCTTCTTACATCCGACTTATTCTATTTTATTGCAAGGCCTTATTAATATTGACCTTTATTACATCTGAATATATTGTTCTACCTATGTGTGGGTTAGGACCCTAACATTTCTCCTTCAATACAAATTCTACTTCTACTTCTACATTTGATGAGTGGCTTATTGATTCTAGAGCATCCTATCATATGGCTAAGGATAGAGCCATATTTTCTACTCTAAATGAATGTAACACCAAGAAAATATTTCTTGGTGATGATAGATCTCTTAGTGTTGAAGGATATAGAATAGTTCAAGTAGAAAATGGTCATTTCAATGATGTATTATGTGTTCCAAGTCTTTCTTGTAACCTTGTATCAGTATATCAAATCACTCATTCAGGTGAAGGTAAAACCATAGAGTTTTCACCTCACCAAGTTGTAATCAAGGATCTAAAATATCTTAAGCATGCTATTGCAACTGGAATTGCTGATGATATTACCAGGTTGTACAAATTTGAAAAATTTAGGTCATCATCTTTTTCATCAGTTTTTCTTGCTCATAGCGATGACTTGAGCAAACTTTGGCATGAGCGGTTTGGTCATCTAAACTATCGCTTACGGCAACAACTATGTAATCAACAAATGGTGACTGGTCTTCCTCTTGTTTCATGTAGAGATGGTGTTTGTGTCATTTGTGTTCTCAGAAAACATCATAGAGACAGTTTTGACAAACGTGCCTCTTGGCAAGCCTCGGGTCCTTTGCAGCTTGTTCACAGTGATTTGTGTGGTCCACTTTTTTATCCTTTTTTTTCTGGGTGCAAGTATTTCTTAACATTCATTGATGAATTTTCCATACGTACTTGGGTTTACTTCTTAAAACTTAAGAGTGAAGTTTTTGACAAGTTTTTGGCCTACAAGGCCCTTGTAGAAAAGCAATCTCGACATCAAATTCAAAGGATAAGAACAGATAATGGAGGTGAATATGTGAACAATAATTTTACAAGTTACTGCACTACACAAGGAATCCAAATGCAACACATTGTTCCATATACACCACAACAAAATGGTGTTGCTAAGAGAAAGAACCACACATTAAAAGAAATGGCTAATTGTTTGATCCAATCTAAGGGATTAAGTCTAAAGTATTGGGCGGAAGCCATCAACTGTGTAGATTACATAGTAAATCACATTCTTACAAAGTCTCTTAAAAATATAACGCTGGAAGAAACTTGGACTAAAATTAAACCAGATGTAAGTCACTTCCATGTATTTGGTAGTATAGCATGGGCTCACATTCCTGATGAGAAAAGGAAAGCATTGCAGCCTAAAAGTGAGAAGTGTATATTTGTTGGTTATTCTGAAGATGTTAAAGGTTACAAAATTCTTCAATCACATTGTAATGAAATTATTATTAGAAGAGATGTTAAATTTGATGAAAATCTCTTGGCCTGCGAGCCTAATTCGACGTTTGTGCCTTCTTTGGCATGTGAGCCTAATTCGGTGATTGTGCCTTCTTCGACTTGCGAGCCATATTCAACGTTTGTGCCTTCTTATGATTTGTCTTCTTATTCATATGATGACAATGAGGATGAAAATCCACCTCCACCTGCTCACCCTCCTCTAGATGAGTCATTTGAACCTGAACCAACACCAGCTCCACCACTTTCTAGATAGGTCCATTCAACACAAGAAGTAGTTGGTGATCTTGTCGGCAATCCTTCATATCAGTGTCAGACACGTTCACAGTTCCAGTAAGCCTCTTCTCTTTTGGCTCAAGTTTCATAAACTCATGATCCACAGACATTTGCAGAAGCTTCAGGTCATCCAGATTGGGGTACAACAATGAATGAAGAGTATCGTTATTTAATGGAAAACGATACTTGAGATATTGTACTTATGCCAAAAGGAAGAAAACTTTTTAGATGCAAATGGGTCTACAAAACTAAGTATGCATCAGATGGAAGTGCTGATATACACAAGGCTCTGTTAGTTTCCAAAGGATTTTCCCAAGTTGAAGGAATTGACTATAATGAAACCTTTGCCCCTATAGAAAAAATGAATTCCATATGCCTTGTTCTTGCCCTTGTTGCCTCACATAAATGGGAGGTCCATCAAATGGATGTTAAATCCACCTTCTTGCATGGATATTTGCAAGAATAAATATACATTGAACAACCTTCTGACTATGTCCAGAATGACTCTAGCCTTGTTTGTCACCTCAAGAAATCTCTTTATGGTCTCAAGCAAGTTCCCTGAGCTTGGTATGACAAAATGGACAGCTTTCTTATTGCCATTGGATTATCTAGATGTCATTCTGATCCTAATGTATATACCAAGAAAGTAAGAAGCCATCTCATAATCCTTGTCCTTTATGTTGATGACCTTATCCTTACTGGTAGTGACTCAAAACTTTTAAACCATGTGAAAACCATCCTTAAGAAGAAATTTGAAATGACAAACTTAGGCTTTTTGCACTATTTCCTTGGCCTCCAAGTTTTGCAAACCAATGAAGGAATTTTTCTTTCCCAGTCTAAGTATGCTTGTGACCTTCTTCATCTCTTTCACATGGACTATTGTAAACCAACCCCTTCTCCCATCCAATATGGAGTCAATCTTACTGCCACCTGTACTTCTCCTGAAGTTGATGCCACCTTGTACCATTAGTTAGTTGGTAGCCTCTTATACTTGACTCATACTCATCCTGATATTTCCTTTGATGTTGGTCTTGTTGCTCGGCATATTCAAATGCCCCATGAAAGCCATTGGAAAGCAACTAAAAGGATACTTCGCTATGTTCATGGTACATTTCAGTTTGGGATACATCATAATTCAGATGGGAATCCTTTATTGGTTGGTTTCACTTATTTGGATTGGGTCACTGACCCTGATGATCGGAAGTCTATTGCAGGTTATGTTTTCAGCCTTGGTTCAAGACCTGTCACTTGGGCCTGTAAGAAGCAACATGCTATTTCACTTTCTTCAGCAGAAGCAGAGTACCGATCAATGGTAAATGAAATTTAGGAAGCCTTGTGGCTTAGATAGATCCTTTCATAGTTTGGATTCCAGCACCAACATCCGACCAGCCTTTGGTGTGACAATTAGAGTGCCATCAAGCTCACCAAAGACCCAGTTCAACATCATCATAGCAAACACATCGAGCTACACATTCACTTCATCAGAAAGCGCATTCATGATCAAGTTATTGAAGTTCTCTTTTTCCCTACAGAAGATCAAGTTGCAGACATTTTCACGAAGTCTCTTACAGAAGCAAAGTTTTCTAAACTCTGATCTATGTTAGGAGTTACAGAAGTTGTCATTAAGGGGGGATAGGCTCTAATGCCTCCTTCCTTCTCTTATTGTGTCACTATTGTAAATCCTTCAATCCTATCCCAAGTTGTTATTAAGGGGGGATGTTAGGATATTTATACACTTAGGAGTTAGTTAAGATCAACTTGGTCTATCGTGTCGTTAGGTAAAAGTGTGTTTTCTAGTGTGTTTCTTTAGTATGCATTAGTATTCATTTGTAGTTAGGAAATCCGACGATCACGATATGTTCCCGACATAGAGTGATCTGATGGTTCATACTCTCCTCGATCTTAATAGCCATTGATCTGTGTCTTAACACCTGATTGTTCCATTATCTCTATTTAAAGAGCATGGAGGGTCATTTTTCGATGATCAATTGTGAGAAACTCTCTTGTAAAATCTCTTTGTAATATTTTTCTTTGAATTAATAAACTGCTCTAAGTGGTCGCATTGGTTGGGGTCGTAGATGTTTCCCCATAGGGGTTTTACCACATGAAAACATCGGTGTGTTGATCTTTGATCTGGTTATGTGAGTGATTACTGAAAGTGTTTGTCCTCTATTGAAATACATGTGTTTTCGAATAGTTCTCTACTTCCCTATGCAGGCTCCTCATAGTTATAGGCTCCTTCCTATCTCTTCTCCCATTTGACTATGTCTCATCATAACCCATGCTGAAATGAGTACCTATGATATCTTCCTCATGGCTACAATATCCATGAGAATCTTCCATAACTCCAATCCTCATATAAGAACCAAATATTCTTTCATGTACCTCTTGTTGGAAGATTGGTTGTTGTCATTGATGTCAACCCTAGTCATGGTTTTTGGACCGCAATATTGATAAAGGTATTTGGACATGAAGGACAATTCATATGCATATACAACAACCATGAATAGATAGTATACATCATGTTGTTTCTGGTGGTATGTGGCATGTCACGTGTGTTACACATGATTTTGGTCATCTTGGTGATGTATTAACAATAGTGTACTCAGGCTCCCAACAAGAACTTTCTCCTGAGAAGAGTGGCATTTATCTCCTTCCAGAAAACATATTTTCAAAGTGAGTTTGCAGGTTGCATATGGCCTAGGGTGTGATAATGACCCTTTCTCACAGGACACCTTCATCTAGGGTGCAAACTTCTCGTAGGTTGCTCTATACACAGGGTGCGAACTTGTTTTTAAGATTGGAAAACAGAAGAAGTCTCGAGGGTTCTAGAAGGGAATATTCTAGAGAATGAGTTGGCATTCATATGGTTGTCATTTTACTAGCTTCCCTGATTTGGTGGGATCATTATCATCCATGTAAACATCTCACCCTGATGCAGGAGCATCGCCAACGCATCAAGTGAGTCGGCGCGGAGCAGAAAACAGCTGGACAGTGCCAGCACAAATTTTGAAACATTTTGATATTGTTGCGCCAAACATTAATGTGTGGAATTTAATGAAGTGCACTTTGTATGTTGTAATGGACCTTGAGAGGATAGCTCACGTCCTTAGGTAGATGAGGCATTTAATAGATTTGATGTAAAGTAGATAGAATTTTTAATTGTAGATTTGATAGCTTTAGAATTCGAGAGGGCAAATGGATATAGACACCCTCATTGTATCATTGTAACATATCGAGAGCAGAAGCATTCAGGAGAGAAGAGAAAGAAGAGAAGTGTATGAAGAACACCCATGTACAGACATTGAATTAATAGAAAGAACTTGATTCAATTTCATGGTTTGGTGTTATTCTCTGTGTATTTGTGATATTATGCTCTTAGATGTTTTCTTTTTGTCATACATTTGCTTTGATATGTTGTGTATGTGATTTCATGTTTCGAAACTGAAGTCTGAGGGAAAGAGTGAATGAGTTCAATCGTTTCTCTAAGTGAGCCAGAGGATTCCTGCAAGGAGTGCAGTTGAATTTGTCTGCAAGGAGTGCATGACTGCAGGGTTCACTTAGAGTTAGCTTTTGTCCTCATTCATCTCAGAAGTGCAAATTTGGCACCGGAGCCGTGCAAGGCGTGCGCAGGCTAGACAAGACTCAGAGTTGTGATTCTGAGAAAAGGGAGTTAGGACTGTTGCTGCAGGAGTGCACGGAGTCGAAAGCTTCAACACTTAATCGTGTTTGAAGAATTTCCGCGAGGAGTGCGTGCAAGAGTTTCTTGGAGGAACCCGAATTAGTGAGAAAAGATCTGAAGGAATAGACCTTCGAAGTTCGTCGAAGGACAAGTGAAGAAGTTGTGCCTTTAAGATTGCAAGGAATGCTATAGGTTTGCACGTAGGGTAACGAGTTCCATGGAAGAGCGTCTCGTCATTTCAGGGATTTCATTGGGAAGAATGGACAGTCGAAATTCTCTGAGGAGAAGTCGCGAGAATCCAAGGGCCGTTGGATCTTGCAGGAGTGAAAGGAAGTTACTGTGTAGGTGTGGAAAAGGTTCGAAGCTCAGGAGGGCAGAAGCCATCGATCGGGATCAAAAGGAGCGTGGTTCTACTCGTGGATCGGCATATCGGGAGTTCGTGAGGTAAGACTCCAACTCTTTGAAGAGGAAATCATGATATAGTGAGATGCGAAGTCCCGACGATTGCATGGATTGTGTGGGTCACAGGAGATAGTGGAAGATAGGTGGCATAACCCATCGGAGGTTCGGCATCTCAATTATCGGGAGTCGAGGTAGAAATCATTTGGTCGCGCGAGTAGCGAAGCTGCGAGGAAGCGGGATCGTGAGTCTCAGCATTTCGACGCATCAGGTATCGGAGGTTAGAATCCCGAGTGGTTGGTGTCGTGAGTTGCGAAGACGTGATAAGACCAAAGTCCCGATAGACGAGGAAGAAAGTCAGCGAGGCTGATACATCGGGTCTCAGAGACTCGAGAGTATAGTGAGCATCTGTGAACTCGTGAAGTCACGAAGTTCCGATCCTCCGAGTGCAGAAAAGGAGGATTGCGTGGAGTGAACTATGGGGGCAGATTTCCCGAAAGGGAAATAGAAGAGTGATCTAGCTCTTCGGGCCGAGGGAAGAGAAGGTCCTGGTGAGGGTGATCGTACTCCGAGGAGTGGCATCGGTTGCGTCACACCCTCTCCTATATATTGAAGGGATTCTCATGGAAAAGGTTAAGCAAGATTAATTGAAGAATTGGTGAAGGAATTGTGTGAAGAACCCAGCTTGAAAAGAAGCTTGGAGACTCTAGTAGGTCTATCAAGAGGAATTGGATATTCTTCATGCAAGGACAGAACAAGTGTGTGTGTTGGAACCAAGAGTCATCGAAAGGAAGCTTGCGACATCAAGGCGATCAGGTTCTATCTTCTACTTTCAATTAATATGATACAACGGCATTTCCTTTTCCCATAAAGCAGGGATAATTTTAAGAATGGAAATTTATTTTAAAATTTAGAAACCTTGGCGAATCTTACTAATCCTTCATATGCCAACTATAAATGATTGGTGATATTTTTGTAAAAATATTCAAATTTCTAAGGATTTTCTATAATTTTTATAAATTTTTGGCGATTTTTAAGGTAAAATAATTTTATCCTATAGAATTTGGGCGAATCCTTTTTTAAATAGCGAATCTCATTTTTGGAAAAACCATGGAAAATTAGCCCATGAGAAAAATTTAGCCCCTAAAATCATCCCTACCATAAAGTCATTCTTACTTTATTGTGTAATTCCTTGATCATACACATAAGTTGATGATTGAATACATTTTTCTATCTTCACTTTGGTTGGTTTGTGTTGTCTTGGTCTTGACCTCACGAGAGCACTGGAGTGAAGTGAGAGCATTAGAGACCTAAGGAAGCGATACAAAGTTAAGTCACTTGTTCCTCCTTACTAGCTAATTCAATGGTCGTAACTTAGGGAAAGAGTCATGTCATGTCATGTTTTGTTCTAGATCGAGGTGGATCTAGGGAGATCTGTTAGTGTCCGCACCTACCGATTAGTCCGATAACAAAATCGGTGACTCCATTGGGGATGCAACCCATTTTTTAGTGGTTTTTGGTGTTTTTCCTTGGGCATTTTCTCTTGCCTTACCTTTCTTCATTTCTATCAATCTCTGAGTCTTCAAGAAACTGTGACAGACTCTCTGGGTCTAGAACTCCCTTCAAAACTTTTGTCTTTTTCCAAAATTTTGCCTAGTTTCAGGCCTTCTCCCACTAAACCCCTCTGTGGCCTATGAGAACCCCTTGACTTCGCACTTTGCCTTTCAGTCCAGTACGATATTCTCGCACTTTTCTTGAAGCCAGCCTGTGAGAATGCTCCATTCTTGCACTGTACATTACTGATAGCTTGCAAACCCTTTTTTTAAATTTTTGGATTTAAGGTTTTTGTATGCTCAGATGCCCAGATCTATGTGTGTGTCTGAAAAGAAATTCTTGGACCACTAGTTGATTGTTTCTTGATTTCGAATTTTGTGCATGATTAGTCTTCAGAAATCAAAGGCTCTTCTTGTCCATCTTTTTCTGGACTCTCATCTCTTGACTTTTCTTAGCAAGGATATAATCTCTGATCCTGGAATCTGAGTACTTGTTTGGTTAGGAGCCGGTGATCAATTTGAAAGTTGGGATTGTTTGTCTTTCTCATTTGCTCATTACCTAGAAAATCATTGTTCTCATGCAATTGAAAAGACTAGTCTTGTCTGCTTGTCATTTTTGTCTACATTGAAAGATTGGTTTGGGTTTTTGTTTATTGCTTATTCGTTAGTTATTGGTTTTCCTTAGTTTCACCGCCATGGTGGTTCTTTTTGAAAAATAAAAATAAAAATTATTTTTAAAAGCATTTTCATTTTGAAAATATTGGAAATCAATCGTTGAAATAGAACAAATAGAGAATTGCCATTGTTACGTGATTCATTGAAAATTGCATTTTAAAGAAGATTGCATATCGTAGTTCAAGATTGTTCTGGAAAACTCCTCTTTCCCTCCTATAAATAGGATTCATCGAACAAGAATTGATATTTTTCATTCCTATATTTGCATTGTTGGGCCAAAGTCTCACACAACATCGGTCTCATCTCCACTTCCTTTGAGTAACAACAACCCTTAATAATATTGCGCAATTTTAAAATTTAACTAGTAACTATTTTCTAGGACTCTATTACACCAACAATTAGCTAGGCCAGAGCTTTAGAATAGGTAGAGAGATACACTCTTGAAAGCACAAAACACACAATAGCATCTTGTGTTAAGGAGTGTCAAATTCCATTTACAACATTTTGTCATAAGAATCCCTTCTCACACAAGGGTCAAACCCGAGGTCGCATTGATATTGACAAAGTTACTCACCCCGCTTTGTTAATACCAGTGTAGAGATTGCATGTATTACGAGGGTCACTTGGAGGTATACCCACAATGATGAGTGGAATCCTCTCAAGTTGATTTCGGGCTCGATACCTTGCCCTTGTGTGTGGAACGGACTGTCGACTATCCCCCCAGGATTTATTGTTGTCGGTGGTAACCTTAGTGGCCTATCTTCTTAGGGTCTTACACAAGGTGACTGTGAAGGGGAAAGTCTTCACGATACCTGGAATCAACGTTGGCCAAACTCACTCGAGCTCCTTGAAGGGTATACCCACGATTATGTGTGGGAGCTTCCACCAGGGTGTAAGTCCGTTAAGCAGGTCATCAACGTAACTTTTCCACCCTAGCCCAGCCCCTTCTCATCTCGTTGTTGTGACGTTGGATTTCATCACCAACTAGTGACTTCGGAATTAGAAGTTATTGTTTGCTTAGTATTGTTTCCTAGGTTTTGTTTACTAGTGCATGATGTTTGTTCACCCAATTTGACCATAGGGTTCTCTTCACCAGTTTTTTAATTTGTTCACAATTGACCCTCCACGTCGTTCACATAGAATGCAGGGTTTACCTCCAAAAAATCTGGAAGGATCTCAACCCCTGCCTACCAACCCACTAGAGGGATCTCCTCAACAGAGTGAAATCCAAGATGTCACCACTCCACAGCTAGAGAGAACTGACTCTCTAGAGCAATTCTGAATTTCCAATTCTCGAGAGGACTTTCAAATTCACCCCACCTCGGAGAGACGCATTATGCGACTGACCCCTTCTGGAGAACTAGTTGTTCAGTCTTCCAGATCACCAACTGGACCGTTTCCAGGACCCGAGGGTCAAGATCCTTTTTGGGCCACTAGTGTTTTTAGACAGGATCTCATGGCTCTGGAGCAGGTGTTGATATAACTATCGGGATTGAGCTCCCCGAAACCTCTGACCCAGACGCAGTACCTCTTACTACTGCATATTATTTTCCTAGAACAGACACTTCACGAGCCGACCACATCTTGACCCTCCCTTTACAAATGGCCCATTACACAGATACTATGAGTATTCACACTAGTATTACCGTGGCTAGTCAAGCCCCCGTTGGCACACCGCTTTCGCCGAGTGCCACTCCGACACTTCCATCGGGATACTGTGCATTGAATGCTTCTATTCCCACTCCTACGCAAAGCCCATCTGGAACTCCTGGTGGTCCCTCTTCTTCTGGGCACTCTCCTCCTGGCTTCATTCTGACACTTCCTCAACCCCCTTTCAGAGGATCTTTTCAATCCTCTATCAGTGGCACCAATCCTAGTGGCACCATCCCGTCATTCACACCAAATTACCAGATTCCTATTGGTGGACAATTTTACCAAGGAGGTTTGACTCAACCCCCCCTTGTAGGGAAAATTCCTATTGGAACACAAATCCCAATTGGAACACAACCCCCAGTTGGAACTCAACCCCCAATTGGAGGACAACCCCCACCGACCCCACCCTATGGACAAAACATACCTCCATCCTTGGCCCAGTATTAGAACCATCTGATACAACATAATCCTCAATCAACTGGGGGGCAAAAACCTCCATATACATCCGTTATACCCCCGAGTATAGGGCAACCATATCCAGGTACGTCCAATCCTATTTGGGGCTCGAAATCTCAAACTCGCATCCCTGTTCAAGGATACAATCCCATGAGCTACTTTCCTCCAAAACAACCATCGAATCTGCCTGGGTCTTCACATTATATGCAGACTTCTTATGGTCCCACTGGTTTGCCGACGGGACTCCCTCCCCAAAGCCACCAGTACCTGCATGTGAATAGACAGTTACCCTTCTTGTCCACTTTGGATCTCCCGGATCTGTCAAGGATTTTAAACGATCCAATCCATCACTCTCCCTGTTGGCCCACTATACCAGTCAAGCTACCATCTGACATCCCTAAATTCGATGGCAAAGCAGAAGAGGACTCGAACAATCATGTCATGACTTTTCACCTCTGGTGCTCATCCAACTCCTTGATGGATGACTCTATTCTTTTATGTCTTTTTCAAAGAACTCTCACAGGTTCTGCCGCGAAGTGGTATATAGAATTACCACGAGGTTTCTTTGTTGACTTCAATAGCCTAGCTATGGCTTTCCTTACCCACTACCAATTACCAATCCATTATGAAACGGGGATTGAGATTTTGAGTTCTTTCAAACAAAACAAAGCCACTCATATATCTGATCACATTCATGAGTGGTAATGGAGACGATGTCTCAATAAAATCGAACTTCTCGATCCGTTGCTGGCCAAGTGGTTCACCAAATCATTTGTGAACGACACTAGTCGTGACATCGCCATGGGTGGAGTTGTCACAGAATAACAGGCCATAAGTCGTGCTCAATACCTTGACCTCGTTTACTCACAAACCGGTACTCTTTATGACTTACTCCCTGATGCACCTCGTCCTTCCACTTCTGCCACTTCGGCTACTCCAGTTGCTTCTCATGTAACCGACGGTGTGATTGGCACTTTCCATGCCCAACGACATTCTGCCTCAAGCAACAACCCCAAACCCATTTCTTCTAATGCTCAAAATGCTCAATCTCCTACCCCTCCCACCTGAAAGACTTCTGAGGTAAATGCGGTTCAATCCACCCCAGTCGGTAAAAATAAATCCAGAAAGGGAAAGGGTAAGAATAAGGAGGACAAAAATACTTTGCAAGTAGAGAAAACCAAAACTCCACCTGTTGACGATAGGGATAAGCACAAACCCTGATACCCTTGTCTTATCTATGGTGATGATCACTACATGAAGGATTGTCCACGACACGCTGAGGTTACTAAGTTCTTTCAAAGGGCCTCGAAACCACCCACTCCAGTCATTTTGTCCAAAACCTTCCCCTCTCAACAACAGGCCCAATTGGTCATTCATGACCAACCTTCCCCTTCCACTACATCTTATGTATTGATGTGTAATGGCGATGCAAAGAAGAATGGCATCACACTTACCCCTCGAGCCAAAGATTATTCCCCCTCTAAGGATAAGGTTGATGTTATACCTCCTTCATTGGTCCAACCATCTCCCACGAATCCACCTACCAAATGCCCTCTTCATCTCGAACGACCGAGCCTTGACACAGTTCTTCGCCCCCCTCCAAAGGGCGTCGTTCAGAAATTGGCTTTCAATCCTCATGCTCGTGTTTCCTAGAACTACAACATTGTTGAAGATCTGGCCCAAGCACCTTCTGCGATGTCATCCCTCAAATTCCTTCAAAGTTGTCCCACACACCGGGAGGCACTGTTGAAAGTTATCGGTGGAATCAACCTGACGGACATGAATTTAATAATTTTTGACTTGGAAGATCACATTCCAAGGTTACCCCCTCAAATTGCATTCCAAATCCAAGTGATTGTCTCCGACAAAAACATTTGTAGAATCGTTATTGATGAGGGTGCCTTGACATGTTTCATGTTTGTTACCTGCTAGAAAGCCATCGACTCTCCCTCTTTGACTGAATCCCATAACACACTCAAAGCCTTCAATAGCTTTGGTTTTAAGCCTTACAATGTCCTTCCTTCGTTGCCAATCATGCTATAAGGCAAAACGTGTTGAAATTACTAAGACAACTGAGAGGGGGGGGTGAATCAGTTGTAATTGAGCTTAAACAATTTTAAGTCTATTAAAACATTATTAATATTTCTTCAAGTGATCATCAACAATATACAGCATATGGACAATAAAAGTAAAGAGTATCAGTCACACATAAGGTATACATAGAGACAGATTTTCATGAGGAAACCCATAAAGGGAGAAAACCTCTTCTTCTTCGAAATGATAGGCAGTCTTTTAAGTTCTGTACATCATCTATAATTGAGCACCAACTCAATGTGAGGCTGCTACCTCTGTTTTACAACCTGCAACTTGTTTGAGAGCACCAAATCTTTGTTTTCTCTAGCACCCACAAGAAGGAAGCACCAACTCCCTTAATGTTCCAGCACCAACTGGATGGAAGCACCAATTTCTAGTTACATGGGCTCCAACCTGTATAACAAAGAACACTTGTTCTCCCTTGCACCACCCTGCCACCCTGGTTTCTCTGGCTGCAACCAAATGGAAGCTACAACTACCTGTGTTAAAGATCTCACTTGAACTTCTGAGGACAACAGTCCTCCCGAGCACCTCCCAACCTCCCTATAATATGTATGAATAAATAAACAGTCAACTATGCAGATAAATCAATTCTTACCAATCTTTTTTGTTCTGTAAATCTGGTATTCTACTAACTGTACTGCTATTCTTCTCTTCCTTTGTCTGTTCAGCAGGTCTGCTCTGCATCAACTTGTTCTGTCATTCTACTCTGCTTCTGCTTCTCTTCATCATCTGCTACTCTTCTCTGAGTTTCATCTCACACTGTGCATATTTTCAACCTCACATAGCACATTCTATGATTTTTCCTTTCTTACAGTTTCATTCATTTTTCATACAGAACGACCAACCCCACACAATCTATCTCATTTTCTTTTATACACACATCCACGATGGTTGCACTTCACATTTCCTTAAGCAAAACAAAAACAATTGTCCAAGCAACTGAAACACCAACTGATTAGCAATCATGAGTCCGTTTCGCTAACATATTCGTAACTGAGGAGTTAACTGTGAGAGAAAACAATAACCCTCCGATCTTTGTTCAAATTCACCTACACCATTGGATTGAATTCATGAGATCTTGCATTCATTTCGGCATTTCTGTGGCCAAGCTTAGCACCTCTAGCTTCTACCTCCATCTTCCATCGATGTGATCAATGGCTATGACCATGCGCTTATGCATAAAGCGCTTTCATGATTTCTCATTTTGTGATTTTCAGCACTATGCTTCGTTGACCCCAAGTCAGCGAAATTTCGATCGCTTGCCACATGTCCTATGATTCCATGGTCCAGATCTGATCTTGATTCAACGGCTGTGATTGAATCGCGATTTCTCATATCGCGATTTCGACATTATTCTTGCATTGTTTTCTTTGCCTTTCCATGTCGCGATTCACGAAACTCCGATATGGAGTTAGATCAATGATTCAGATCTAATATTGATTCAACGACTGAGATTGAATCATGATTTTGCATATCACAATTTCGACATTCTTGCAGTTTAGTGTTTTTGTCACTTCAAAGTCTCGATCCATGAAATTCCGTAATGGAGTCGGATCAATGGTCTAGATCACATCTTGATCTCACGGCTCAAATTAAATCGCGATTTCGCATATCGCGATATCAGGATTCCTGTTATTAAAAATATTTGACATCTCCAACACTCGATCCGCGAAACATCAAAATGGACTGGGATCAATGGTCCAGATTCTATCTTGATTTGACAGCTCAGATTAAATCACGATTTCGCATATCGCGATATCGGGATTCCTGATGTTAATAATCTTTGACATCTCCAACACTCGATCCGTGAAACACCGAAATGGACTTAGATCAATGGTCTAGATTCTATCTTGATCTAACGACTCAGATTAAATCGTGATTTTGCATATCACGATATTGGGATTTCTGATGTTAATAATCTTTGACATCTCCAAATCTCGATCCCTGAAACTCTGACATGGACTGGAATCAACGGTCCAGATTCAACCTTGATCTAACGGCTCAGATTAAATCGCAATTTCGCATATCTGGATTTCGAGAGGTTAGGGAACCCTATTCCTTTGACTGTCTAGTCATAGAAATGAAAATCTATCCCCACATGTCCTACCCGTAAATGGACGGTCCTCCCTCTTTCGAAATTTTGTACACCCGCTTCTCCTTGTTATACTTTAAAAGGCGTGAAGGTTCTCCTTGATCCAACGATGGTCGGGTCCTGCACTTGGATCTAACGTCTGAGATATGTCCTCCTCTTCATCGCTCTTCTTGTCTACATTTATATCTGAAGGACCTCATTCTTTCAAGAATTTTGAATGAGATCCATCGATCAGAAATGCTTCTCAAACTTTACGAGCCTTTGATCATTCGATCAATGTTGCGTTGCCTTCGTTGCATTGCCTTTGATCATTCGATCTTCCTGAACATATCTTCTGTTTGTCTGTCAATTACAAACTTCTTGTACTCATACCATCTTCATTGTTGTACTTGCCATCAATGACAAGCATTCGTTGTCTGTTAAATATTTTCCATTCGTTGTTTGTTATATATTTGCCAACAATCTCCACCTTTGGCATTGATGGAAACACAAGCACCCACATGCATTCAGACTCGACTCTCCTCCCTTCAACACAAACACCCACATGCATTCGGACTTGACTCTCTTCCCGAACTCTTTTCTTCCCCTTTGACATCAATTTCAAAGAAGAAACATTCTTCCCCTGATCTGTTCCAAAACATACTCCCCCTGTCGACTATAAGCTTCTTGGAAATACACCAGATATTCAATAAGTATTCCCCCTGACCAGGTGAATAGATTAGACACAAGTAATTATAACCCCCAATTTTTGACGAAGATATCCAAAAGGGGTCGCTGCTAATGGTTTAGTAAAGATATCAGCCATCTGATCTTTGGAAGAAATATAATTCAGATGAACAATTCTTTTTGTAACTTGTTCTCTGAGAAAATGGTACTTTATTGGAATATGCTTAGTCTTGGACTGAATAACAGGATTCTTGGAGACACTAATGGCACTGGCGTTATCACAATGAATTGGAATAGGATCAGTGTAAGTTACCTTCATATCTGCAAGAGTTTGTATCATCCATAAAATTTGTGTGCAGCAAGTAGCAGCAGCAATGTATTCTGCCTCTGTAGTGGATAATGAAATGGATCCTTGCTTTTTACTAAGCCATGAAACTAATGAGACACCTAGAAAGAATGCTCCTCCACTAGTGTTTTTTCTCTCATCAACACAATTTGCCCAGTCTGCATCTGAATAAGCAGTTAACTGGAAATTTTGATTTCTAGGATACCACAGACCATAAGTCATTGTTCCCTTCAAGTATTTAAATATCATTTTGACAACTACTAAATGACTTTGTTTAGGAGCAGACTGAAAACGACCTACCATTCCAACAGCTTGCATTATATTAGGACGGGATGGTGTGATGTACAAAAGACTGCCTATCATAGAACGATATGTCCTTTGATCAACATCAGGTGAGATATCATCTTTACTCAGCTTGCAACCAACCACCATAGGTGTGCTAAATGTAGAGGAATCTTCCATCTGATGAAATTTCTTCAACATTTCTTTCAAATATTTTTCTTGAGAAATAAAAATTCCTGCAGAGCTTTGTTTTACTTGTAAGCCAAGAAAATATGACAGTTCTCCTATCATGGACATTTCAAATTCTGTTTGCATAGAATTAGAAAACCACTGGACAGATGATTCATTAGTACAACCAAAAATAATATCATCTACATAAACCAAAACAAATAGTAAATTATCACCTTCAGACTTAATGTAAAGGTTACTATCAACAGTACCTTTCTTGAACCCTTTTTCTTGTAGAAATTTGTCCAGTCTATAATACCAAGCTCGTGGTGCTTGTTTTAGTCCATATAAGGCCTTCTTCAGGTTACAAACATAATTAGGATTATCTATCAATGAGAATCCTTCAGGTTGCTCCATATATACTTCTTCCTCTAGATCTACATTAAGAAATGTTGACTTAACATCCATCTGATAAACTTTGAAGTTCTTATAACATGAATAAGCAAGAAATATTCTGATAGCTTCCAATCTTTCCACTGGTGCAAAAGTTTCATCAAAGTCCTGACCTTCAACTTGTGCATATCCCTTATATACCAATCTGGATTTATTTCTAACAACTTTTCCTTTTTCATTCATTTTATTCTTGAACACCCATTTGGAACCTATTACATTCTTATCTTTAGGTCTAGGGACAAGCTCCCAAGTATTGTTCTTCTCAATCTGATCACGCTCTTCATTCATTGCTCTAATCCAATTATCTTCCTAGCTAGCTTCCTCAAAATTTCCAGGTTCAGTCATAGATAAAAAGGCAACATGAAATTGTTCCGAGTCTTTAATCAATTTCCTTCTTGTCTGAACTCCTTCATTTATATCCCCAATTATCTGATTTTTAGGATGATTCTTTCTAATCAATCTTAGTGGTGATTTTGCTTCTTTCTTCTTATTTGTGTCATCTTGATTATTCGTATCTTCATCTGATCCAGACTCTTCTCTTTCTGATCCTTGGACCTGTTCATCTTCATCTTCAACTGTATCTTTTGTTCTTGGTTCATCACTGCTTACATTTCTGACTGGGATTTCTTCATCAACTTTTATATCTATACAATCAACTAGTTTGTGCAATCTCTTATTGTAGCATCTATACCCTTTACTATTTGTAGAATAACCCAAGAAGATACCTTCATCAGCTCGGTCATCATATTTGCCAATATTTTCATCATTGTTCTTGATATAACATTTACTCTCGAAAACTTTAAAATGCTTGATTGAAGCAGGTCTTCCAAACCAAAGTTCATAAGGGGTTTTGTCACTGTGTGGTCTGAGATGAGCTTTGTTAAGGATATGAACAGCTGTATGAATTGCTTCCACCCAATATGTATGGGGTATGTTCCTTTCATTCATCATTGATCTTTCCATTTGTTGTACTGACCTATTTTGCCTCTCAACAACTCCATTTTGCTATGGAGTCTTTGGAATTGTGTACTCTCTTTTGGTCCCATGCTTATCATAGAACTCTTTGAAGTTCCCTGAACTAAAATATTCTCCTCTATCAGACCTTACTGCCTTTAATATTTTTCTTGTTTGATTCTTAGTCAAAGCCTTAAATACTTTGAATTTTTCAAATGCTTTAGATTTTTCTTTCAAAAAGGCAACCCAAGTTAGTCTACAATAGTCATCAATAATCAACATAAAGTAATTTTCTTTTCCTGTACCTTCTTTCCTTGATGGACCACATAGATCCATATGTACTAACTGGAGAGGTTTTTCTTTTGAGGGAAAGTTTTTAGATTTAAACTGAGTGCGAGTAAGCTTTCCTATCTGACACGATTTACAAACAGAGTCATATGGCTTTGATATCTTCGGAAGATCTTTTACTGCCCCATTGTTTCTGAGTTTGATTATGTGATCAAAATTTAGGTGACCAAGTCTCCTATGCCACAACCAACTTTCATCATATTTTCTTAAGTGGCATTCTTCTTCTTCTTCTTTTAAAACATAGACATTGTTTTCTGTTCTTATACCTTTTGCAACTAGCTGACCTGAATCCACAATTTTTATTCTACAGACTTTAGAGGTAAAAAAAACTTCACACTCTCGGTCACAGAATTGACTGACACTAAGAAGATTATGTTTCAAATATTCTACAAACAACACATCTTGAGCTTTTCTTTTTCCGTTACACAAACTTACAATTCATTTACCTTTTTTCTTTCCTGGTGCATCATTTCCAAAAGTTACATTCCCTGATATGCTATCACTTAGAGTTAGAAACTTACTTCTATCTCCAGTCATGTGTTTGGAGCATCCACTGTCAATATACCAGGGATTCTTTTTCCTTTGGGCTGATAGCACTAGTCCACACTTGTCATCTACTTTCTTCTTCCAAACATTGACATTTTCAGTAGTGGGGATAAAATCTGAATTGTATTTCCTTAAGCAACAATCTCCAGCTTTATGACCATAATTATGACAGTTGTAACATTCTGGTTCACTAAGTAGTAGATCATAATGATTGTTATGCACATATCTGTTGTTGTGTTTCACCTGTGTCCTTCTCCCAGTCATCACATGATTTATAATCTATGATTGTTTGTTGCTTGGCTGTCTCAATCTTTGTTGTGGAAGATATTTATTCATTGAATATCTTGATTGTTCATATCTAAATCTTAAAGAACAGTTTATAGTTTTGTGACCAAAATTAGAGCAGAGAAAACAATAACTATAGAAAAAATCTTTGTACCTTGAAAAAATCCATCTTCTTTGAGGAGGTTGACTTCTGTCATGCCAATAATCTTTCTGGTCTACAAATTCAGTTCTGGGGCTTTTTCTTTCATTTCTTCTTGGTGGCTGATTTTCCTTCTTTGTTTCTGCAGAGTGACTGTTGTCAATGTTTGAGGATTTGACAAACTTGATAGATTCTGTATAACTTGGATGATCACTACTTGATCCTTCTTCATATCCCAATCCATCTTTCAACTTTGAATTTCTTTGCTGATTTAGAATGGAGGTTAATTTTTTTGAGGCTTTAATACTTAGAAAATTTTGATGATACAATCCTTTAAATTTCTCCATTTCTTTTCTAGTTTTTACTATCTCTTCTTCTAAGGCTTCACACCTGACTTTCTTCTCTAACAATTGTTGTTTCAATATGTCTTCTATTTTCTTTGCCTCTTCTAAATCCACTTTCAAGAAAGCAAAGTCTTCATCAGGTTTTTTACTGTCTTTCTTGAACTGTGTCAACAATTGTTTTTGCTTTCTATTCTTAGTTCTGAGTCTATCAATTTCTTCCTGTGCACTGATCAATTCTCCTTCCAAATCAACTACAGATTCTTCATCATTATCATCACTGCCTATGATTTTATTATCGTAATCCTCCTTGGCCATAAGCATAAAGTCATTTGCCTTATCTTCACAGGATGAGTCACTATCGGTGTCTTTTGAGGAATTGTCATTATTTGCAACCAAACTTTTCTTCTTATTATATTTCTTGTATTTGTACTTATTTTCATCATCATAGTTTTGGTCCTTTTTCTGATGGGGACACTTAGATGCAAAATGAACTATCTTACCACAGTTAAAGCATTTGAAGGGAAACTTCCCTTGATATTTTCCTGACCCTTTCTTTAACCTTCTCACAAATTTTGCCTCAATATCATCTAATTCTGAATCAATATTCTTGTCTGCTTTAAAAGATGCTTCTCTAATACTGGATTTATCTTTGTTAATTCTCATTTCATATGCAGTTAGAGTTCCTAGAAGTTGATTAATGGATAGAGTTTTAAGATCATTTAATTCTTCTATTGCAAATACTTTTGGATTAAATTTATCAGGCAGAGATCTTAAAATCTTCTGAACTAAGAGTGAGTCATCAAAATTCTCACCAAGACCCTTCATGGCATTTACAAGTTCTTCAACTCTTAAAAAATACTTTCGAATTGTTTCATCTTCATTCATCTTTAGTTGTTCAAATTTCAATCTGTGTGTTTGAAGTTTGGCATCTTTTACTTTCTCATTTTCTTCATAACTGCTAATAAGTTTATCCCACATTGCTTTGGCAGTATCAAGATGCATCACCTTTACAAACTCATCTTTAGCAAGTCCATTCAAGATATCATTCATCCCCTTAGCATTAAAACTAAACTCTGACTTATCATCCTTGGAGGCTAGCACAACAGGCTTTGTATATCCAGTCTCTACTACATCCCAAACATCAGCACCCAAGGCCATTAAGTATGTTCTCATTCTAATCTTCCAAAAGGCAAAATTTGTTCCATCAAAAAGAGGGGGATTAGAGGCTAAAGTCCCTTCATGACTTGTCATGTTTAAGTTTACAGATCTACCTTTGAATAAAAAGGAACCAGCTCCGATACCAATTGTTGAAATTATTAAGACAACTGAGAGGGGAGGGTGAATCAGTTGTAATTGAGCTTAAACAATTTTAAGTCTATTAAAACATTATTAATA
>JASDQU010102317.1:0-17875 GCA_032191745.1 Picea mariana | reverse complement strand
GCAAATACACAGCATACCTCAGTGGTCAAATACCTCCCTAAGAGGCAATACCATGTCCGGGTCCCCCCGGAAATCCACCCCAGCATAGGGAAAATGTAGCATAACCTGCAGCATCTGCCGCCATATCTGCACTGCCTCCGCAGTGAAGTAGTGCTCGCCTTCGCCACCACCGTGGCGAATCAAAATATGTGCCCACCGCCTCAGGCATGGCTCCCACATCCCAGGTGCCTCTAGCAGAACTCACGGGCGCAGCATCGGCACCCTCTCCAAGAAAAAGGCTACCAGGATAGAGCCAAATGCAAAATCCCCGGTGCCTGTCGACTGACATCGGTCCAGCTGCGCGATCATGCGCATGTGAAGGGTCAAACCCCAGGCGAACCGCTCACGATCCACCACTACCCTCTCCAACAAAATCATCTCACCACCACTAATGCAGTGGGGCACTCGGGACCCATACACCCGAACTATCATCGCAGCTATGCAACGATGTAGCAGAACATCTATCCCACCGATGCGCACCGATGTCCCAGTCATATAGTGCTCGCCTGAGCAAAATTGCTCGGCGACAGTCTGCAAATCAGTGTCTCTCGGTAGCATAGGATCTGCCGGCAATGGTGTTCCCCGGAAGGGGAGCCCAGTCAGGAAGTATATGTCCTCGACCACAGTGAAGGCAATCTACTCTCCTCGCACGAGGAAGCAGTGCTGAGCAGGACTCCACATCTCGATTAGAAATTGGAGTAAATACTCCTGTGCCCGTAACAACGAGCACTCAAAGAACTTTAACAACCCACTGGTTGCTAAAGCTGCATGAATCGCCACTCTAACCATCGACGGTGCATTGGTCACAGCCTCTTGTAGCGGTGACCAGTCTCGCTCACGCCATCGAACATCCATGATCACTGCTCGCTACCTGCAAACAGCCCAGAATTCTATGTTAGCTTAGGCAATCATCCAATACATCAAAATAAGCTAATTCTTCACCCTGAAACCTTGCCTCAAAGGCGCGGTTTTACCACCCATAGGCGCGCACACATGCGCACCTGTTCACTTTATAGGTGCGCATGTATGCGCGCCTATCTTTCCAACAGGCGCGTGCTAGGGTGCGCCTATCATACCCACAGGCGCGCTTTTAAGCGCGCCTGTTCACCCCACAGGCGCGCGCTCATGCTTGCCTGTCTACCCCACAGGTGCGCCCCTAAGGTGCGCCATAACTCCCGACACACGTGCATTAATGTGAACTTATTCAGTGTACAGGCGCACACTCATGCGCGCCTTCCACTGAGTCGCCCGCGCATTGTGGCCCACCCCTATCAAAAAAACCCCCAAAACCCATGTACGTCCCCCTAGACCTACCCTACCCAAAAATTGGAAACCTATAGCTATGCAGGACGATCAGACCACTAACCTGAAACTCGCATGCTGTTAATCGGGTACCTCGTGCTCCCTAAATCACTCAATATCCTCTGAATCTGCTCGAAAACTCACTGTAGCAGCAGGTACAAATGAGGTGGCAATGTGGGCCCTACAGCTATATATAGGCCTTTTTGCCAAACTTCCACTCAACATTCTGGGAGCCTACGGTGTCCATTTGACAAACCATCTTCAGCTACGGGATCAGCATCTCGCCGCCTACGTCACGGCTGTCCTTGGGCCACTTTTCATCCTAGGCCCTCGGGGCACCTTTTTTCCATATCATGGTCAGGTACGCACGTGCATAGTCACATTTGTCAAATACAAGCTCATGTATTTGATACTCTTCAGATATTGTTCACTTTGGGTATTTGGTTGTTATGTGTGTAGGTACTTGCTCATAGATCATCAACACCTTCCCTTCAGGTATATATTCAGTACTGGCATGTAGTCTATCCCACTGTATTTCATTTACATTTCCAGTCACACCCCCTGATTTTTGCCTTTAGGATCCTTATTCCCGGCTCTGCAGTACCCACACCTCCATTTGCATCTTCGGTACTGTAATCAAGTAGCATTCTCACCCACATGAGTTGTCCCATTCATAGCACCCTTTTACACTTTTGACACTCATGCTGTTCTTCATTGCCCTTTAGGGATGGGAGTCCAGGTAGTCTTACATCATGTTGTGAATCAACCACATGCTTCTTCTCCTCATTTTGCTAGCTTCCCATGTGGACTCCCAAATCATCACTTTATGGTTATGTTCTTTTTTACCTGCACCTCCACAGGATCATGAACCCACCATTTCATCCATCATCAGTTTTCCCATCTGTGAACCTATCTTCATTTCACCTACCTCATACAGAAACTCGCCAATGGGGCCCCCACACTTCATCAGTTTTTCATGACAATTCTGCCCTCCTCGGGGCACGCATTTCACACTGGGGCACCCATTTCTGTATTTGTACATTTTCTTCCCAAATTATTTATTATTTATTATTTATTGTACAAACACCTTTACCTTCAGTCAGTACATTCTTTGTCGCCACCGTTGGCGACTTGATTTTTTTGGCCACACGCAACCCATGTCACCCTTTGATTGGAGCAGTACTTATCATTTACCCTTGCCGGCATCGTCCATATATTCAGAATACCCCACAGGTCAGTTACCTCTACCCTCTGAATTTTTTCACCTTGTCCTGCCTCTGGCACAACTTCGCCCCGATCTTGTCGTCCCCCTGACACTCGACCTTGTTACACGGTTGCGGCCACTGTTTCTCTCATATATCCTCCAACCAAGGGCAGTCTTGAGTCATCCCACTTCTTGACTTCATCCATGTACCTCTGCCACTTCCTCACCTCAGTAGATTCCACGGAGTACCTTTTTGCTTCTGGGAGTCACGTCCCCCTTTTGTTGACATCATCACACTTTTTCAGAAGGGTGACAGTATCATGATTCTCATTCTCTATTTTAATGAGATCTCGGACGGCACAGGGTGAAACATCATTGCTCTCTGCTGTCGTTGGCCCCCATAACATTCGACACCAACACTCTCTCATGTTATGGTGGGTCTTACTTTGCGATTATTGTAGTTCTTTTTGTCATTGGCCGAAGACCTATGAATTTGGTAGGGCCATCAATGCCCACATCATCGTCGCTGCTTATTACAGCGATCATTGCCTGTTATTCAGAGTATGTTCCTTTGCAGAATTGTCTTCTGCCTTTATCATTACCGCCCCCGAGGGTGTTTCAGTTGTCTACACCAACACTTCCGTCATCTTTTTTCAGAGTTACATCACACGAGCATGGGGCATGCCCGCCTCGTTTGTACACAATTGTATATTTTTTCTGCACGTCTCTCAGAAATTCGAGATACTGGTTCCTTTTTTCTCCAACGGATCGCTACAAATGGTCCCACTATTTCTTTCCCTTACAACAACATCCTCAGTAAAAGAACCATTGATGGATTTCAGCTATACGTATGCTCCTAACCTCATCCATCAGGGGGCATCTGTTATCACTGAAATTTCGTCTGCACATGGCGACAAGAACTCTGCATCATCAAAACAGCAATGAAGTCATTCATGGCACTGAATTAGTTCCACAGCATTCCAGAAGGGGTCAAAAACTATACAAAGTAACCAAAAATTGAAAGGCGCTTTACAGCAATTTGAGGCGCGCGTGCATGCGCGGGACAAAAGTGTGTTATCAGCACATGCGCGCCCGACGTGTGTCTGTCAACACAATAACCCACGCATCTGCTAATACAGCGCATTAATTGAATAGGTCGACCTCCCAACCACCTACGAACCGGATCCCAAGTTGATTTGACTTTCAAATCAGAGTCGGATCTGCAAAATCGACGAGTTAATGACCTAAGTGAACCCTAAACAGGTCCCTGTTCACACTTGAAGAAGGTTACGTGACCGCCTGAAGAAATGCTATAAAAGGTCGTGAGGATACACTGTTTTGGCAAGGAATTCTAAGCACCGTTATGCTGTTCAGATGGTTTAGAGCTCATCCTTTGACAACAACCCATCAGCTGCATCACCCAGAGTTCTTTCACTGCCATGCACAGTTCATCTCATTTGTAAGGAAAGCATTGTGTGAGGGCCCCGAAGAGCCTTCCGTTGGAGGGAGAAGGAGCCTTTGGTCTCTTCCTTCAGCGTGCTCTGGTTTCATTAATACACCAGCCTGAAACCATTGATGACCCCTGTGTCTTGTGTTTTATGTTCTTTGTTTATTTTCGCAGTGTTATTTGTTTTCAGTTGATAGTTAGATTGTAGTTTGTTTTTGTTTTGCTAACCATATGCTCGATAACTGTTCTTCCCTGCTAACCCAACAAGGTATGCAAGCGCTCTGTATTTTCTCACCTAGTGAACATTTGAACGTGAACAGAGATGATTATGTCTGTCATGTAAGACACCCCCTGGAATGATGGCCATCATCGTTCCATCCTCTTCCTAGAACAACACACCATCGAGAGCTACCAATGGATCTCGACCCCGTCGACCGTTGTTGTCATTTCAACCATTCCCGAGTCCACACACGATGTGTTTTGCGAAGGGAAATTAAGAAATATCACACCCACTATTCCCCTCAACATATCCATCAAACCTGGAATTGTCGAAAATGTGCATATCGGGGCTTCGTGTTCCCTTGATGAAATCGTCACCTACAAGTAACTTTTCAAATAATTTCGTGACGCCTTCTCCTGGAGCTATGAAGAAATGTCAGGTATCGACCCTGACATTGTGATACATGAGATTAAGACATACCCAGACGATAAACCCATCCGACAACGCCTTCGTCCAGTTCACTCACGTAAAGAGGCTGTTATTAAGCTTGAAGTCGAGAAACTTCTCAAAGCTGGCTTTATTTACCCAATGGCCTTCACTGACTGGGTTTCCAATCTTTTCCCAATCGACAAGAAACAAGGCACAATCTGCATATGCATTGATTATAGGTATATTAACAAAGCTTGTCCTGAAGACAACTTTCCTACCCCCTTCATCGATCAGATTGTCGACGATTGCGCTGAAAGTGAAATCTTCTCTCTGATGGATGATTTCTCTGGGCATAATCAATTCAATATTGTTCTCGAGAATCAACACAAAAATGCTTTCATTTGTCCTTGGGGCACTTTCGCCTATCGAAAACTTCCTTTCGGTCTAAAGAACGCTGGCGCAACTTTTCAGTGTGCTATGTCTTATGCCTTCCATGATATCAAGCACATGGTGCAGCCATATCTTCATGACCTACTCGCTTATTCCATGCACCAGGTCGATCATCCAATCCACCTCCGAGCCATTTTCCTCCACTGTTGGCTTTACCATATACACTTGAATGCTCACAAATGCGTTTTCTACGTCAAATCCGACCAACTTCTATGCTTTGTTGTTTCACATCAAGGGATCAAGGTAGATCCTTTAAAGGTCGAGGCAATTCTCAATCCCCTCCTCCTTCTACATTTCCCCAGTTACAAAGTTTGCAAGGGAAAGGAAACTTTCTTCGTTGTTTCATCCTGAACTATAATGAGATAACTCTTGGATTTACACGACTACTTAAAAAGGGGTCTGAGTTCATATGGGATACCATCGCAAACAAAGCCTTCAAATCTTTGAAACTGTCCCTGACACGTGCTCCACTTATCTTCCCCCTTGATTATAGTCGCGATTATTTCCTCTACCTTGCAGCCTCGGATTACACCATCGCTATGGTTCTCATCCAAGAGGATGATTCTCATGACAAACATGTTATCTATTACTTGATTTGAAGTCTAACACCTACCGAAACCAAGTATTTACATGTCGAAAAATTGGCCTTGGCAGTCGTCCAAGAAGTTCAACGTTTCCAGCACTATATCCTCTCTCGCAAGACTATGGTAATTTCTAACTACAACCCTATGCAACACATTCTCACACGTCAATTTCTAGGGGGTAAATACTCCAAATGGATCATGATACTCTAGGAGTTTGACTTGGAATTCGAACGAGCTAAGTCCAAGAATTCCTTAGTGTTTGTCGAGTTGATATGCGACTTTCCCTACTCTGCAATAGAAAATGTAGTCGTCGATTCATTACCTAATGAATCCCTTTTCCTAATTAGTTATGATGATCTTAGGTATAGCGATATCATCATATATCTCCAAACCCAGACTTTCTGGCCCAATTTGTCCAGTACTGACCGACGTCGAATACGCTACCAAGCCTGTCAATATATCATCCTCGGGGATACTCTTTATCGTCATGGGATTGACTCAGTTTTTTGACGCTACCTCACGTTCGACGAAGCTGAGAAAGCCTTAAATGACTGTCGTTCTAGAGCCTGTGGTGGTCATATGTCTGGGTATGGTACTACCCAAAATATCTTACGAGCGGGGTATTTTTGGCCTTCTTTATTTAACAATTGCATAATCGCCATCCAAAAATGCCATGCTTGCCAGACCTATAATCATAAGATACGATCACATCCTGCTCCTCTTCATCCTGTGGTCTCCATTGGTCCCTTTGCGAAATGGGGTATCGATTTCATGACATGTCACCCCCACTCAGTTGAGGGGCATGGATACATTATTGTAGCCGTAGATTATTTTACAAAATGGGCTGAGGCGATGCCGACATTTGACAATACTGGAAAGACCGCAGCATTATTCATTTTCAATCACATCATAGCTCGTTTTGGTGTTCCTCGGGCTATTGTCACTGATCACGGTAGCCACTTTAGAAACTTCATGATGTTTGAACTCACTGAAAAGTTGGGTCTTCTCCATAAAAACTCAACGCCTTATTACCCACAAGCCAATAGCCAAGTTGAAGTGATTAATAAAGTTCTCATAACCATGCTTCGATGAATGATAGGGATTCACAAAAAAAGTTGGCACACAATGTTGTTTTCAGCTTTGTGGGCTTACCGGACATCCGTTAAGTCTGCTACTGGGTTTATACCTTTTTGGTTAGTCTATGGTCTAGAAGCCATCCTCCCGATTGAGTGTGAGATACCCTCCTTAAAACTAACCGTCGAACTCCTACCAAACACTTCCGCAGAGGAAGAACATATGTTGTATCTCATGCGATTAGATGAAACTTGAAGCAATGCTACCCTAGTCATAGAAGCCCAGAAGAAACGTGTCAAGGCCCAATACCACAAACATGTCAAGCCTCACATTTTCTCTAAAGGAAATCTAGTTCTCCTCTATGAACAAGATCGAGATATGCTAGGAGCTGGAAAATTTGAAGCCATGTGGCGAGGTCCTTATATCATTAGACGATTTTTAGAGAAAGGAGCTTACGCGTTAGTAGATTACGACGATATCCCTTTGAGAGAACCCATAAATGGGTTGTACTTAAAGAAGTACTATGCATAAGATCACATGTACACGAGTACTTGTATTTTATTGTATCATACTTCTTGTGTGTTACTGTAGTATGTTTTTTTTGTTATCTGGTCTCTGCCCTTATGTGACTTTGTGTTTGGTTTCCAGATGTCGGAGTCTTCGCTACCCCACATTGGCTTCGCTGATGGCACTAGCCATAGTACTCAAAACCTTGCTTCCGCTGCTTGGGCAATTTACACCCCTACAAATGAATTTATCACTCTACGAGGTGTGTGCCTTGGTCGTGCAACCAACAATATTGCAAAGTATAGCGTCATTATCAAATTGTTGATTGATGCTATCTTTCTCGGTATCCATCACTTGGTTGTGCGACTCGATTCGCAGCTCGTAATACTATAGTTAAGTAATGTCTATGCTATTCGAAGTCCTACTTTGTTACGGGTATATTTGCGAATTCACCTCTTGGAACATTATTTTGATTATATTGAGTATCAGCATATTCCTAGATGTCTAAATACATTAACTGATGCATTAGCTAACTATGTATTAGACAGACATTTGGGTCATTTAAAAATCAATCACATCACAAGTATCACACAACACAAGATAAGTCGGTAGAAGCTGTATGTATATATAACGATCAAAAAGTTTTTTACAAAAAAGTTATGTCCAAGGACCAAAATTTCAAAATATGAAGCTCATAGATTCTATAAAGTGACATCATGGATGACATTCATGGTAACACACGACTTCCTAGGCAACCCTATGAAGCAGTCATCCAATAGACTATGACACCCCCATCGTATGACGTTGATAACGTCGCGGGACCTCTCCAAGAGGCATGTCTAGAATGTCTGTAGTCAAACCCTCTAAGTTTTGTTCCACTGCCTCATAATCTTTAGTGTCCCATCGTGGCACTGGAGTCACCTCTCCTCGTCGCTCAATAAGAGAAGTACCCAGAGGCCGACAAGGCCCCACGTCTGTGTCATCAAGAAAGAATTTTTGTAATTAGACCTTGGACGAACATAAAAATATTTGCATATGATAAAATTCACAAAAACATTTAAAAAGTAAAAAATGTGTACTTCTTAACTAGATCCCCCCACTGAGCGCCCTTAGGCAGGGCCAAGTCCGGATCCCCTCGAAAGTCCAACCCGGCATAGGCATAATCATCGACCATCAGCGTCTGTGGTCACAACCAGTCAAAGAAGGAATAATTGTATTTGATGATTGGTCCAGCTAAAGGTCGGTCCATGAGGTTACACCACCTCAGCATCCTTGGATCCTCTAGAGCCAGTAAACCCCACTCAACACGCAACCTCAGCAAGGGAACCCTCTCAAGAAAGAAGGACACCAACAATGACCCGTACCCGAATTGCTTCAGGTCGCCTCTCTTGCATTTAGTCAACTGCCTCTTCATGCTACAAAGGACTGCGTCTAACCAGTTAAAGACCTGAGGCTTAGTACACTCTATGGTAACAGCCAAATGCCTGCACAAGAACCATAAGAAAAATGTCAGCAACTCTCTTCAAGCCTTGGTACATTTTTCATTGGGCAAACATTAAAGAATTTTTTCATTTTGCAGTTCTCGCAAGTGCCCCTTTGGCACAGTGAGAGGTTCTCGCAGGTGCCTTTGGGGCCACCTATGAGAATCATGCATTCTCGCAGGTCCCGTGTGGCTAGCTTGCGAGAATGCCTGAGCGCAAATTTTATCCCTAAAACAAGCTTAAAAACTTGAAATTTACCAATGAAAATAAAAAATTGAACCATGAAAATATAGAAGACAAGGAGATTACCTCACTATCAGAGACGGTTTGTCGAATGGTTGTTCGTACCTTCCACAATCGAGCACCGAAATTCAAGGGAAAAAGAGGGGGTTTTGGGCTAAAATCTTGGCAAAGTTACAATGACTATGGTAAAAGAACTTTTACCCACTTATATTTACTTTTTACCATTTTTGTTGGTTTTTATAATTATTTCATTTATCAAACCTAATGCCTAATACTCCTATGAGTGTGACTTTTTGTAGACATGACGACTTTGACGTCCATACATAGGGATACAGATATTTTCTCTTTTCATCGCATGTTTAAATTGTTTTTTACGGATTTTTGCACAAAACCTCGAGCTTGGTCATTGTCTGTTTTCACGCTCAAAAATCTATGAGAATGTAATCGAGCACAATTTTATCACTTTTTCGGGATCAACAAGGTTATACAAAAAAGGAACCCCCTAGAGTCCTCTTTAAGCTCTTCTCAAACTCTCTAAACATAAAAAGATTGTCGAGCGATCTTGTTATTTTCACGCTCGTTAAAGTATTTGAAGAAAGCATCTGTTGGGCAATGATTTATCTCTTTTTCGGTCTCATCAGACTATTTTACGAAAAAGGAACGAAGAGAGTTCTCTTTTGAGTGTTTTTCCATACTCTTTAATCATGAAAAGCCTTCAAGTTTTCTATCTTTGGACTCGTTAAACAAACATCGAAAGACCCATAATGGGACTGAACCACTCCTTCCTAAGGTTCGTTAAACATACTCTGAAGGACTCATTCGAAGGATGAGCTTACATCAACAAGCATATGTTATCCTTCTCAAGCTTGCGTAAAAATAAAGAGGTACTCGCCAGAAATGGTGGGGGGAAATTTGGGAAAGGGATGTGTTTTCGTATTCATATTATTGGCAGTAAGTGTCTCTCTTGAACATGACACCCCCCTATTCATTATCTGAAGCTGATTTAGGAAATCCATTTGTCTCTCATTCGACTTTCTACAAGATCATATCCTGAGTCGTCTCTGAGTCAATGCTACCAAATCATTGGTCGTTTCATTCATATGTTCAAGAGAAGTTCATCTGAAACCTCTATTGAGTTGACCATATGTAGTTGTCCATTCTCTCTGTGTCGGCCTTCCCTATGCCTAGTTCAACTTACATCATACTATGTTTCACCTTCAAAATCTATTACTCATTTTGTGTCATTGATAGGGGATACATCAAGGCCCTCCTTTGACGAGTTTTGTTCCGTCGACTCCAGCTCATTATCTGTAAACAAGACTTAGAAATTATTTGGTACCTTGGAACTTGCATGCCTCAATGATAGGTTTCCTCACTTTTGACAGTGGGTTTTCATCATTGACTCTTGATTGGGAGATTCCATCGAATGTTTGACCGCAATTCAATTATTCACCTTCGATGGATTGTACTAGTGTACCTTGGGAGTCATTGACATTAATGGTGATTTCCCTCACACTTGTTAATGGTTTCATCAATGATCAGTAATCAAGTGGTTTCTACCATGTTCAACTTCAGCACATGTAATCACATGGTTAGATTCGTACTTTCAGGTGACAAGATTGAAGACCTTGGGTATCATCTCTTTGATCCAGGTTGCAATGGAATATGTATAATTTGTTGACACATAGATCCACTCTGTATGTCTCGTGGCTATGTCGTCTTAATTTGAATCTTCTTGCATGGATCCACAATGTATTCTTGGTAGCTATGTGATATTTTGACAGCATGGATCCACGGTGTATGATTGGTGGCCATGACCTATGTTTATGGTGTCATCTGTCCATGATCTGAGTATGGGAATGCCTACCTTAGAACTAGTATGATATTCTGCAGATGCTTGATTGTTTGCAGGTTTCTGATTAGGTGCGCTCCTGATTTCCAACACACACACGCAGTTTACAAAGTATTTCGGCTATCACTGATTCCAGCCTCATACTTTGGGGGGCATTCTGTTACATATGATTTTGGTCATCTTGGTGATGTATTAACAATAGTGTACTCAGGCTCCCAACAAGAACTTTCTCCTGAGAAGAGTGGCATTTATCTCCTTCCATAAAACATATTTTCAAAGTGAGTTTCCAGGCTGCATATGGCCTAGGGTGAGAAAATGACCCATTCTCGAAGGCCACCTTCATCTAGGGTGCGAACTTCTCACAGGTTTCTCTACACACAGGGTGCGAACTTGTTTTAAAGCTTGGAAAAGAGAAGAAGTCTCGAGGGTTCTAGAAGGAAATCTTCTAGAGAATGAGTTTGCATTCATATGGTTGTCATTTTACTGGCTTCCCTGATTTGGTGGGATCATTCTCATCCATGTAACCATCTCACCCTCTCCTATATATTGAAAGGATTCTCATGGAAAAGGTTAAGCAAGATTAATTGAAGAATTGGTGAAGGAATTGTGTGAAGAACCCAACTTGAAGAGAAGTTTGGAGACTCTAGTAGGTCTATCAAGAGGAATTGGATCTTCTTCATGAAAGGACAGAACAAGTGTGTGTGTTGGAACCAAGAGTCACCGAAAGGAAGCTTGCGACATCAAGGCGATCAGGTTGTATCTTCTACTTTCAATTAATATGATACAACGGCATGTCCTTTTCCCATAAAGTCATTCTTACTTTATTGTGTAATTCATTGATCATACACATAAGTTGACGATTGAATACATTTCGTTATCTTCACTTTGGTTGGCTTGTGTTGTCTTGGTCTTGACCTCACGAGAGCACCAAAGTGAAGCGGGAGCAACATAGACCTAAGGAAGTGATACAAAGGTATGTCACGTGTTCCTCCTTACCAGCTAATTCAATGGTCGTAACTTAGGGAAAGAGTTATTTCCTATCCTGTTTTGTTCTAGATCCAGGTGGATCTAGGGAGATCTATTAGTGTCCGCACCTACCAATTAGTCCAATAACAACATGGATCCTCATGGTTTAGGAGAAATGAATTTTTTAAGATGACAAAGTCAATTGAAGAAGGAAGTACATGTAGGCCCTGAAGATAATTAAAGAAAAGAATTACAAAATAAGAAAGTGTCAGGTCAGCCCTAATGTTAAAATAAAGTGACATAAATGGTATAAATAAACATCATTATACATTCATTTTGATACAAGTCGAATTTCAAAGAAAATAAGAAGAAAAGAAGGCCGGATTTCAAGGGAAAATGAAGTCTTTTGGTGATGTGTTCTAAGGTTTGTTATTTTCAGGTCATCTTACCATTTTTGCTATAACTTTTTTTCTAGAATGATTCATATGGTGAAATCGCTATGGTATTGAGAAGACATATCAAGGTACCTCTGGTAAAAATTTCAGCTCTTGATTCGCTATAATTATGGAGATACACTATATGGAAGATAGGGTTTGTGACCAGTCCTGAAGCTAGTCAATAAACAGGTGTTCCGGGTAAAATAGTCATAACTTCTTCATCGAGAATCCAAATGAAGTGGGAAAAATTTCATTGGAAAGAGTACGGACTTTAGTTTCTTTTGTGCAAGTTTCAAAATCGTATGTTAATTATTGAGCACGGGGAATTATGTGCAAGTTCACTCTCCTGAATATACCAGAATTGAATAAAGTCTACCATTCTTTCTATAACCTCTTTTTGGGGAGGATTCAAGGAGTGAAAATTGGAGGAGTTTCAGAGAATACATTGAGTAATATTATCTATAAGATCAAAGTACTCCAAGAATTGAAGAATTGCAGAAATTGAAGAAGTCTTTGGAAGCATTATCAGGTTCTATCTGATGATTGGTTGATGGTGATGATTTAATGTAAATTTTTATTATCTCTCATATATTCTTGGGTGGATGGAAGGGGCAAGGATGGAGAGTTCAAATCTCTCTTGATATTGGAGGATTGTATATTCCTCTTAGAATTTTATCCCTCCCTTTACATTTGGAAGCTGTAGCTACCTTTGGAAGTCATTACTTCCCTTGAACAATAACTATTGATTATTTCTCATATATTGTGCATGGTGTATTGTGGTGTATTGGTGTAACTCTTATACTATTGTTCATTGCTCATTGGATATATTTGAATGGTTTAAGTATAAGTTGAAAAAGGTTTTAAATTGTACTTGATACTGATTCACCTCCCTTTCAATATCAACACCTCTAATTCTACAATAAATGTGCATATAATAATTATTGTTAGACATGCATAACATAAAACATTTCATCAATTATAATATAGGTTACTCTTTATCCCAATTTATGAAGGAAACAATGCACCAAATCAAAAACAGATTCCTTAGATGCATTTCTCTTTGAAATATATTTCCAAAGGTTGTAATCATGCCTCAATATGAGTTTTGAGCGAAATGTTACAACATTTACATGCTACAAATTCCACTATTTTACTATTACATAAATTTCTTTATTAATTTATGGAAAAAATTTATTATCTAAATCAAAATTATGGGTGGGTGGGTATCTTCTCCTCATCAATACCTTTCCAACGACTATTCATTTTCTCAAATCTGAGCTATGAGTTGAAAGTTATGGTCCAGAGAAGTTTTGACTATTTTACTCAATTTACCATTGTATGCTACATGTGTCTTCTTTTTCTTCCTACACATTTTTACATACCCAGATCCTAAATTTGACTCCATGGATATTTTCTATGGTTCATAATCTTTCCATAGACTAATACTATGCTGGAATACTGAGAGGGGGGTGGGGGGGGAGGTGTGAATCAATATTAGAAATTTATTATCACTTTTAACCACAATGTGTAATCATTAACATCATCAAGAATATATCATGAGTTGTATAAATCAACAGAGCATAAAAGACATCCACAAAAACATATTACACCAACATTTACATGGAAACCCAAATGGGATAAAACCACAGTATTGTTTTCTTATATATCAAAATAATTCATTCATTGGAAGCATCAAATTCCCAATTCTCTAGCTACAACTGGAAGGAGGCTACGACCCCCTATTTACAGACGCCAACCTGAAGGAAGATACAACTCACTAAATTATCTAGCTCTAACCACAAGGAGGATAGAACCCCCTGAATCTCAGGCTCCAACCTGAAGGAAGCTCCAACTCCATGTGTTCTCTAGCACCAACCAAAAGGAGGATACAACCCCCTTTCCTTGCCTAGTCCTACCGCCCTGAAATATAAATGTAGACCAAATTGTCACTTCCACTGATACCGTCACTGCCTATGATAATCAACATGTAATCAACCTATAACTGCCACATAAACTTGTAACTAATCATCAACCTGTGACATGTCACTGTCACATCAACTTGTAACTGATCATCAACCTGTAACCTATCACTATTATTATCATAGATATATCAACCAGATATTGTCATATAGACCATATCAACATCATGTATCAAAACCATGTACCACAATGTACCTCAAACATGCATAATACCATATACCATAAGATATACCTCAAACATATGTTAATATCATAAAGTTGTGCCTCTAACAATGAACCATAAAAACCATATACAATGTACCAAGGATATTTCTCAAGCATGTATAAATGATACCAAAACATGGACCTCAACCATATGCAACCATAAACCAAAAAGGGCCTCCAAGACATGCCTCAAGCATGTGCCATATCATCCATGATAAATACACATAAAACCATACCTTTGATCCTATAGATACTCTATTGTATCAGATAAGAAATGGATAAACCAACCTAGGAATCAACAATCAGGTACAAGCATCACTTCACACCCTTTCACAAGATTTTCATAGATCTGTGACCTCCTCCACTACTACCCATGGATATCCACATTTTTCTCCACTACAGCCTGTGTACATCCGTTCCCTTCTTACTTGGAACCCACATATACCTCAGAAACTAGGGTTACTCACATTTACTACAACTCTGAGACTTTCACCTTTGACTTTCCTTCTGACCCTTAGACTTTCTACCTCAGACTCACCCTCAAATTCGCCAATAGAACAAAATTTATTCACAAGATATATAATCAATAGATAAGTGGGTGAATGTTCTTATGAAAGACCCCTTGAGGTGTATTTATACTTTTTCTAGGTAACCTCTTTCCTTACTTTAGGGGTTTCTTGTTACAACTACTTAACCCTTTCATTAATTGTCTTGTAACCAACTAGGGGCTTCGTAACCCATCTTTGGGGATTCCAACTTCATGGCCTCATAACTCCTCAACCGTGAGGAACCACGTGGCATACCACTTATCACCAGAAATGGTATGCGAGGAATATCCATCCATGTGTGAGTTACCTACATTTTCACTATCATTCATTACCTTTTCCATTGATAAACTATGGGTCCCATGACCACACCTTCAGGGATTTATGTAGAATTATTCAAAGCATCTTCTTGTGAGGGCCATGCTTAGAGCTACACCATAATGGGACCACTTTGTATACTTCTCCAAATACACCCATCACATCTATTCAAATCAATGAAAACCACTTCTTGTTGACATCAATGACAACCAACTTCCGGCCAATATCCCCCTTTGGCATTGATGGAAACATTGATGCCATGGGAACACTCATTCTCCCCCCATGACCATCGCTCCCCCTGTGACCATCACTCCCCCTATCTCCATGTATATGTTCTTTCTCTTTGTTTCCATGCATATGTTTTTTCGCTCCCCCTTTGACATCAATGGAAAAGGGTAATTCTCCTTGGGGTTGCTCCCCTTATCTACAAACCTTTGTTTTCTCTTCATAGTGCTTCCTTGTGCAAATATCTTATGTATATGAAAATCATTCAAAATATTCTTTACATGGATTCTTGAAGTATTATGCTTGTATCCCCCTATCTTCTGTCATTGATGCCATGTGGATCATTGTGGGGAAGAAACTACTCCAATTTTATGTCGAAGATACTCAAATCTCTGCCTCGAAAGAGGTTTAGTGAAGATATCTATGATCTTCTCTTTTTCCCCAATGTACTCTAGCTTGATGTTTTTTTTGTAACATATTACTGTAGAAGTTGAAACTTGATCGGAATGTTCTTCATCTTGGAATGCATTACTGTATTCTTGGAGATATTGATAGCACTAGTGTTATCAAGGACTATCAGAATAGGCTCGTCATATTCCACCTATATATCCTGCAAGTTCTACTTCATCTAGAGAACTTGAGTGCAACATGGTGTCGTTGCAATATATTATGCTTCTTTTGTGGACAAATATACCAATGATTGTTTCTTTCTCAACCATGATACCAAAAACTCACCCAAGTAGAAATTTTCTCCACTTGTACCTCTTTTATCATCAATGCTACCTTCCCAATCTACATCTATGTAGGCTACCAAAGATATATCATTCCATTTTGGATATCGTAATCCAAATTATTTTTTTTCCTTGAGATATCTCAGTATTCTTTTTACTTCCATGACATGTTTTTCTTTCCATGTTGCTTGAAATCTTACAACCTATCCAACTAATTGCATCACATCCGGTCTTGACATTGTCACACTGAGTAAGATACCAATCATTGATCTATAGATTCTTTGATCTGCATCCTTAGATTCATGTTCCTTGCTCAAATTACAATTGGTTTGCATAGGAGTACTTAAGGGTTTGCAGTCTTCCATTCAAAATGTCTTTACCATTTCTCTGATGTACTTGGTGTGGGAGATGAAAATTCCTTTATCACGATGACATATATGCAATCCCAAAAATAAATTCAACTCACCGAGAAAAGAAATTTCGAACTCATTCTGGATGTCTTTGGAAAACCTCTTACTCATCCTATCATCATCACTCCCAAAGGTAATATCATCTACATAAATTTCAATTATTAGTATATTGTCTTGGTCCACTTTTATGTAGAGGTTGTTCTCTGCATTTTCCTTCTTGAATCATTTTTGTTGTAGATACCTATCCAACCTTGAATACCATGCTTTGGGGTCCTTCTTGATTCCATGCAATGCTATCTTCAACTTGCAGACATAATCTTCCTTTTATGATAGTAGAAACCCTTCAAGTTGTTCGATCTAGACTTCTTATTCTAATTCTCCATTCATAAAGGATGATTTTACATCCATATCATACACCTTGATTATTTTGGATGTTAAGCCCTAATATTGGCTCATTACCACTTAATTGGGGCATATTAGATTAGTAATGTTATTTTATTTATGTCGGATTTAGGCCATTAGTTGTAATTTATATTAGTAATGCTAATTTATTTATGTCGGCTTTAGGCCATTAGTTGTAATTATACCTCTTAGTCTCCTATATATACCAAGGGGACATTTTCATTTTGAATCATCTTGTACTTGAACATATAAGTGGGGTAAAAGGAGGTTGCCCCCTCGAAGAGGCTTATTATCTAAAATTATCTCTTTTTCAAGGCATTGAGTACTTTTCCTGAGGTTTTTCTATGCTATATTGATGTTTGGTTCTTAACATATGGTATCAGAGCTCAAGGTCTTAGGGTTTCGCTGCTACATCTGAGACACCGTGGAATTTTCACTATAACTTTTGTTATACAATGTTTCAGAAGGAATGGATTGGATGATATTTAGCAGACGGATCAAGGTACTTTGGGTTCAAAATTCAGCTCCTGAGGCCTTATACTTTTGGAGATACATCCTGTACAAGATAGGGTTCTGGAATCATCCTAAAATGAGCCATTGCGAAATTTTCACTATAAAAAAATTTATGTAACGTTTCAGACCCTGAACTCTGACAGCCATTTATAGAAATTAGTAAGGTATCTGTGGTAAAAATTTTAGCTTCTGGGACATCTTAAATTTGTAGATACACCTTGTGTAAGATAGGGTATCTAACTAGTCCTATTGACTAGTTTCAAGAAGGTGTTCCAGGTAAAACAATCATAACTTCTTGATAGAGTATCCAAA
>JASDQU010102316.1:108101-122794 GCA_032191745.1 Picea mariana | reverse complement strand
ACCTACTAACTCCGTTGTTGATATCATTGGTCTTGTTATATCTATTAGTCAAGTAACCACTATATTAAGGAAGAATGGCACTGAGACCCAAAAGAGAACCCTTGAATTGAAGGACATGTTAGGTTGTAGTATTGACCTTACATTATGGGGAATGTTTTGTAATAAAGATGGCCTCCAACAAAATTCAACTTCCAATTTATTTCCAATGATTGTTATAAAGGTTGGAAGAATACGTGATTTCAATCGGAGATCAATTAGTACAACTTTCACATCCCAGCTTTCCATAAATCCTGACATCAAAGAATCTCATGATTTAAAAACTTGTTTTGAGAAAGAAGGCACAACCCTTAAATCTCACTCCTTATCTACACATGGTGCCTCGGCTGGTCACCCCTCTGTTCAGAAGACAGTCATTGACATTGAAAAGGAAGGGCTTGGTCGAGATCATCAATGCCCGTATTACATTTTGGTCGAGACGAGTATCACTTCTATAAAAAGAGATGATTGTTGGTACACTGCGTGCCCTCTTCTTTTTAATAATCGCCAATGCAAAAAAAAAGTTGCTACAACTGAAGAGGGACAGTGGCATTGTCAAAGATGCAACCAAACTATTTCTGAATGTGATTACAGGTACATGTTCCACTTCACAATCGAGGACCATACAGGAACAACCAATGTTATTTCATTCCAAGAAGCAGCAGAAACGCTTATTGGTATCCCTGCTAGGCAACTATATGCACTCACAAAGGATGAGAACAATACCGAAACTACATAGCTTTTTGGAAACTCGTTATGTAATACATACATCTTCAAATTGTTGATACATGAAGACACATTTGGCAATGAGAAACAAGTACAGTCCATTGTTATTTCATCGGACAAAGTCGAGACCAAACTAGAGGGGAAGAAAAAATGCCACTAGCTACAACTCTTCATACAAAGTAAACAATGTTATTATGTATTTATTCCTGCAACGACTTAACATAGTACCTTTTTATTTTTTGATACAACATATGTATGCCACCACTCTCTATATTGTATATATTTTGTACACAGGTTTTTCATTCTAACAATACTTGCAATATTACCTTACTTTACTATATACAACCCATGTGCGACATCAACGTTTGTAACCCATATCTTTCATATATATATATATATATATATATATATATATAGTGTTTCAACAAATTTTACAAGTGGAAATTATAAATTGTTTTCTTCATGAAAATCAATAGTTATAATATGTTCTTACAATTGCTTTCTAAAGTATATTCTTGTTGCTACATACTATGCTTTTTTTTCAATAATCAAGGGTTACATATTATTCTTACATTTTCTTAAAATTGTAAATGACTATTCCTATCATTGTATACTAATATTACTATATATTATGTTTGTATACACCTCTTTTGTTCCTTTAATTCATGTATCTATATTCATTTTTTTATGTTACATTTATCATTTGTACTTTCACTTAACTCATTATACTATTTGTTTTGTTAATATATATTCTACTTATACATGTATTTATTTCAATATATGCTTTTTCAAATATTCAATATACCTTTCAAAGAAATGTTGATATGTATTATAAATCAATGGTTATGTTTGTACAGAAACATGATCAACTCACAATTCAAAGTATCGAACAGCTCAAAGATACATCACTTCATTTGGATAAATATCATAAGCTCCACAGTGGCGACCTCGAAGAATGTGCACCAATTGGCAAACATAGTCATCAACTCATTCCATTACAAAATATGTTCCCTGGATTTTTACCTCATCTAAAACAATTCCAATTTCAACTAACAAACATCATTATGAAACCACACACAATTCCATCAACTTCAACAACAAATCCATGCTTACCATCTCTACAAGAAAAAAATGATGGCACCCTTCCTTTCTCAAAGAACTCCCATACATTTTACAACCTTGCATTGAATGTAACCAATCAACACAATAGTCTTCCATCTACCCCAACCGCCCTAAAACACGAGAGGCGCCACAAACAATATACATGTCACAAAGATGAATTAAATAGACATGGACAATTCACAATATCCAAGCAAAAGTATCATTCCAATGAATTTCCAATTGATCATATTCAACACCAAGCCCTTACCCATACTACTACACCATTCTACACATATTCAACAGTTAGGAATCAAGTTAATGGACTCACCCAAATGCAAACTATACGTGTCACTCCATCAACTTCAAAAGAAAACCCATTGTTACCATTTATACCCTCAACTACTGATAACATCCCTTTACTCAATACCTCCCATACCTCCTCTAACCTCAAATTAAATCTCACCAACCAACTCAATAATATTCCATCTACACTAAATACCCTAGCAAATGAAAAACATCGCAAACAATATTTACATCACAAAGATGAACTAAATAAGCATAGACAAGTTGCAAGATCCAAGGGAAAGCACCTTCCAATGGATTTCTCATTTGAACCTACTCAACACCAATCCCTTGCCCATATTAATCAAACATTTCGTACTCGTATCGATGCCTTGTCAAAAATACATACTTGCAATACTTGTATGGAATCTTACCCTAGGATTCATACAACCATATCACCCGACGGTTTTATTTGTTCTCTCTGCCACAAGGAGCCTAATGGCCACCTCTTCTCTAAATGGAATAATATGGATCCTGGAGAACAACCCTTTGTCCTATCAATTCTCACCCAAGTAGAAGAAATGTTCATCGCTCGAGTGAGCCCGCTATTGCAGGTTAGCCATGATCACGGTGGCCAATACAAATATAGTGGTCACACTATTAGTTTCCCACAAAACATTAACACAATTTTTAGTTACCTCCCATGCCACCTTGAAGATTTAGACATCTTAATAGTTAGAAGACATGGCATTGAGGGAAAATCATATGATTGTTATGTGACCAAATCTCATATTATGAATGCACTTCTCTACAAAATACAAAATGATAGATATTACAAAGATGTCCAACTCAACCACACCTCAATTGCTTCACTTCATGTTTTCAATACAGACATCTCTTCTCGACTCCACACCATTTCTTTTGATATTTCAGATACAACTCAACCTGCTCCAAACTTTGCTGCAAACCAGACTTCCTTTGCCTTCTGCCTGCCTAATATGTATCGAGAACTGACAGAAATCAATCATTTTATCCAAAATGAATCCACCCCCCCATTAAATCTACTTCAATGGCCACAAATAGGTGCAACACCAGTGAATGAATATACTACCAAGGGATTATTTGATATGGAATTTCCTTCTATATTCCCAACTGGACATGCAGTCCATGGCCAACCACAAAAAAAAAAAATTCGCATTGACCAATATGCACTCCACTTGATGCACTATCATGACAACATATTTGGTGGCCACCCAAGATTTCGCTACTTCCTGTACAACCTCATCATGAGACATTACAATCAATCAAGTGCATCAATGTTTGTAAAGCAGAGCCAAGAGAACAACATTCCAACCACTATTGAGGCCCTCCGCTTCCACCTACAAACTTTACCTGCCGATAAACTACCTGAGCATGTTATGTGATTTGGTGCACAACTTCGAGGGACTAGAGCACACTGGAATTCTCGTAAAAGAGAATTGGCAGAAAATGGCCAGACTTGCATGCTGTAATGGGTACCTCTCCACCTTCAAATCCACTTCTACGTCAACAATGGAGAACCTGCAATATCATTCAACGACCCCACACTATTGCTTTGTACAGGCATAAAAGGTTTGAAATATTTCATCAGGAAATGCTTCAAAAATACTTCCATACTCATGACTTTTGGTACAGGTATATCACATCTTACTTTTCTCCCCACTCATTCTAGCTAAAACATACAACTTGTACATCTCTCTAACGTTCTATTATTGGTTTTCATGTAGGTATGAATGGCAACACCAAGGCTCTGCACATATTCATGGTTTCTTATGGTTACAAGGTGCTCCAAATATGGAAAATTTGGATTGGGAAGACCCCATACAAATAACTTATGCTAAGGGTTTCTTTGACAAATATGTAACAACTTGGAATACCCGAAGTGGCCATACTACAAATCTACACATGCATCGATGCATTGAGGATGACTCTTGTTTAAAAGATACATCAACCCTCCTTACTTCACATCCATTTAAGGACTACACAGAGCTCCTCAATCAGGTACAACGCCATACAAAGTGCACAGAGACAACATGTCTCTGTATGAAAGCCTCCCAGCTCCAATGCAGATATAATTGCCCATGGACCTTACAGTCTACTTCTTCTCTCTTCATTGATGCTTCTGGTAAAAAAAAATATGAACCTGCCAGGAATGATGATCATCTAAACATCCATAACCTTGACATACTAACAGTATGGAGAGAAAATATGGATTATCAACCTATCCTCTCTCGTCATGCAGTTATGAAATATATTTCCAAATATGCTTCGAAATCAGAGGGCCAGTCAGAAAGCTATCATTGTATGTTGACTAGAATCACAGATACATTGAGCCCAACAAATCCTGTTTCATTTTCCTATATAAATTTGCACACAGAAGCTATAGTCGACCGAGATATAGGCACCCAGGAAACCTGTCATATGCTACAAAAACTCCCCCTTGTCACATGTAGTCGACTTTTCATGACACTAAATGTTGGTCACCATATATTTCGTTGAGTCTCCAAAGATCCATCTCATTGTTTATCTGGATATACCTCATTGATGCCTATGTCACTCGACCTCCTTGCCTTCAACCCCTCCCTCTCACTGAAATTGAAAAATATTGGTCATATATTCGCCATCGAAAAAGTAACCCTTGGGGACGAAGGAGCTCTCCAGTAATTGTCCTTATCTGGCCATGCTTCACAGTCATTTTGACACCAGATTCCAAATCCTTTGAAGAATTCTGTTGGAGTGAGTTGCTACTATAAAAACCATTCAGTAAATTTTCAACTGACATGGGCCTCTCAAGAAATACTATCATACACAATTGGCAGAACATAAAAGGAACCTACCATGCATGGCATGTAGTCCATTCCCTTGCAAATGTTGAAGAACCACCACTAGAAGAAGCTGAAGAAAATGATACCAATATGCATCTCGACATGGAGATGAATGAGTGGGAATTATTATCAAGGTTGATCCCTGCTGCCAATATAGACTTCAATGAGCTTGACATTCTTGGACATCGTGACTTTGACACCAACTATTCTTGGAACAACCCAGACATTCCAGAAGAAGTTCTTACTTATGCAACACAATTCATTGAAACCAATCGTCCTTGTGTGGATGTGCTACACAGGAATGAACCTATCAATATAGCGGCTACTACATTTTCAGAAAAACAATATCAAGCATTAAATATAGTATTACATCATTCACAACAAAAAGGAAAAAAAACACCACTAATGATGATCATCCAAGGAACTGTTGGCACTGGAAAATCCTATCTGATCAATTGCATTAAAGCTTCTTTGAATCAACAATATCCATATGGACATAGTCCAATACTACTTCTTGCTCCCACTAGAGTTGCAACTTTCAACATAAAAGCAACCACTATACATTCAACACTTAAGATTCCAATAAAAAATTTCCAACCTTTGCAAACACAAACATTGACAGTGTTCCAGGAAATGATGAAACATATCCGTTATGTCCTGATTGATGAAATGAGCTTCATTGGGCCTAAAATATTTGTGCGGATTAAAAGCCGTCTACGTGAAGCCTTTCCAAAAACCAACAATTTTCCATTTGGTCATTGCTCTAAAATTCTTGTTGGTGATCTAGGACAACTCCCGCCTGTTATGGATAAACCTTTGTATACATGTGCAACACCAGGAAGGTTTTTGTGGAACTCCTTCACCACTGTTGTAACATTGCAAACAAGCTTCCTCCAACAAGGGAAGGATATAGAACAAGTCTAGTTTCGTCACCTATTGACAAACATCCAAAATGCATCTCCACTAAAAGAAGATTGGGAGATCCTTCAATCACGTACAAATACATACTTGTCTACAACATAATGCAAAGACTTCGATGCGGCCATACACCTATTTGAAACAAATACTTTGGTGTACCAACATAATAAAAGAATGATTCAATCCTTGAATAGGACAATAACACATTGCATTGCAGAACGCCTTGGCTCTTCTATATCTAAGGAAGATGATGACCATCAATTAGAACAAGAAATCTTGTTATGCATTGGCCAACGTGTTATGTTGACCTGCAATTTATGGATCCAAACAGGATTGGTTAATGGAGCACTAGGCTCGGTCACTCAAATTTCCTACACATAAGGAGTCAACCCTCCAAGCTTGCCAACATATGTCATTGTGGATTTTGATACATATCTCGGTCCACCATGGGACAATGTCAACCCCAACAAAATACCAATCCCACCCATTAAGCGTGGCAATAAGAAACAAATCCCACTCAAAATGGCATGGGGTTTGACTATACATAAATCCCAAGGATTAACACTCTCCAAGGCAACCATAGACATTGGAAAGGTTGAACAACAAGGTTTAACCTTCACTACAATATCATGCATCAAATCATTAGCAGGTTTGCACATCTTCCCCTTCTTCTATTTTGACTGTTATGCAAAAATGCAAGATAGCACATCTATTGCAATGAGAAAAAAAAAGAATCACGCTTACATGCTTTGCCAATATAACCCATAACTCTATGAGATGTACTTCATCTCTTTTTCCTTCATATCCTCATGGATTCATCTGGTCTCTTATAATGCCTTTTCAAACATTGAACTTACTGGAAGCAATCTTATATGGTTTCACGTTGTAACCCATTCTTACTCTTCTCATATGACTAAATTTACTCCATCTCTTTGTCCTTCATATGTCATGGATGTTCCTTGTTTCTTAATATATTTAACACACATTTTCATGTTCTTTTTTATTCCTTAAAAATTTTCAACTCACTTTTCCTATTTCGTACATTACTTCACATACCACATAAGATATTAAATCAATGTACTTTTTTTACATTGACTTAAGATGAAAAACACATAAAATAACGTTAAGGTTAAGCTTGCAATTTGTACACATTCCTTTAAACATCTTTTATACCAAATACCATTAATATAAAAATCAACCATTACTTATGCATTTTCATTCACCCACTTAGGGGGTATGCTAGTTATCTATATATATATATATATATATATAATAAATATATATATAAATATAATATTTATACAAAAATATTGTTATAATGCAAATATAATAATATATAGCTTGAGTGTGTTTAATGGTTAAGAATAAGTGTTTCCTTCTAAGAAACCACAAGTTCATATCCAAATGAACTTTAACAATCAAATCTTTACACTAAAAATAAAATAAAATTATTATTATTATAAATACCTGAAAAATAATTTAAATTATTTTCATTTTTTCAAAAAATTTAATAAATATTTAAATTAATGATTAACCCATTTTAATTTCTAACTAATTTAATAAAATTTATAACTCACAATAATTGATTTAATTTAAATTTTAAATATATTCTTACAAAACAATTATTATTATAAATACCAAAAATAATTTAAATTATTTTCATTTTTTCAAAAAATTAATAAATATTTAAATTAATAATTAACCCATTTTAATTTCTAACCAATTTCATAAAATTTATAACTCACAATAATTGATTTAATTTAAATTTTAAATGTATTCTTACAAATTTATAACTAACAAGATTTAATTTAAATTTTAAATATATTCTTACAAAACACTTAGGCTATTTTAAATTGAATCTATCTAAAATAAATATCTTAATAAATTAACTAGATTTTATCTTAAAAAAAAATAACATCTTAATAATAAAATGAGTGAAGATAGATGTTTGTCTCATATATGTTTTGATCTTTTTAGCCTGAATAGAGGGATATAAATCTGCACAAAATCACAATTTTTAAATTTGCCAAGTAAGACACCAAATTGGTGTATAAGACCCCTTGTTAATAGGGCTAACCCCTAAAACTTTCAAAATTACATATCTTCATGGTGATCCTACAGAGCACTGTCTCATGTCATCCTACTTATTAAGTAATGACATTGTCTAACTTTTCTACAAAATAGATTTTTTCGAACGATATTTACACGAATCACTATTTTTTGTTGTTCAAAATCTATTTCTGAATGCAGAAATGGATTCAACATGCTGAAAAACCCTTGGGGCACTCAGATTATACATAAATAATCAATCAAGTCTATAAATCTAACAATTTTTCACCAAATTTTTGGTAAATATGCCCTAAAAAAATATTATTTTAGAATGTTTAACACACTACTGGATAACGCTCTCAAAATTGTGGGTCCGCCCGTTTGGTCATGCCATCAGGTCGCTGACACTGTTCAGTCGTATAGTGCCCGTGTAATCAAACAAAATAGATGTATTTACAGAACCCATGAGCAGAGCTCACCACTTGATTGTTTATTAATGTAAATCAATTACATATATATAGCACAAGGTGCATGAAACAGACTTGAACAGATCTCCTATAAATGTGGATCTGAAACTATTGCAAACCTAAACATGAAAGACACACAACAACTTAGTTATGTAAATCTTAACTAAGCATCCTAATTTCTACATTATTCCAAGACTCCCCCTTAATGGAGAAATGGATTTTCTACCAAACATAACAGAGCAGAACATAACATGCTTGCTGGTCCCAGTCTCAGCTAGGCTTACAAATTAACAATTTCATCTTGACCTTTCTTGATCTTAGATAGTGATGTAGATGGAGCTTCTTCCTTGGCTTGCTACTCCATCTATGTTTCATCTTGACTCTATTCTGCTTCATAGCCCTTTTTACTTTGTTCCTCGGCATTTTGGAATTTGACTTCTGATTATTGTTCTTTGTCCTCAACACTTCTGCATTTTCTTGAGAACATTTGTCTTTAATGTTTGCAAATGCTTCCAACTCCACATAAATATGTTGCTCCCATTTCTAGATACAATTAGCAATGTCCTGGTCAACGGACTCTTGCAACATTAGCTCATAGTAATACTTTATTTTTTCAGGACTCCACTTTATAAAAACTGACTCAATTTCTATATCTGTAATGCAGTCTTCTTCTTCTTCAGTGTCCATACAGTCCTCATCATAATCTAATGTTTCTTTGTATTCATCATAATATKKCTTTTGAAGCCATTCCTCARTAAATTMTAATTCTTCATCAAACTTATCTGGCACTTCACCTAAGTGCTTCACATCACATTCTTCCTTAGTAAACYCTGCACACTCAAAAACATTCATTAGAGTATCAATACAATTTTTGYTBATTTCATTWTGCTCTTCTAAGAGAGMYTTTTKATTTTTCTCMTCTTCATCTTCCTTCTCTTCCTTCACTGCAACAATAAAGTTGTCTTCCACTTGATTTGTGTATGCAAGTGGACCATTCTTCTCACCAAACAACAACTCATCAATAAGATGTTTCTCATGCATCAATTTTGATCACTCTTCATTAGATGATTTGTCTTCATCAAATCTGACTTCATATGTCTCTCCTTCAAATAGATCTTCCTCCACAAGGTTTTCAGTCTCATGAGTTGTTTTACAATTGTCTTCATCAGCTTTATCACATTCCAGTTCATCAACAATCTGAGTTTTTGAATTCATCAAATTACTACATATTGCATTAGTAGTTTCCTCATTATCACGGATTACTTCATTGGCTCTGTCTTCATTAACCATTGCAACTTCAATACTACCATCTTCAGTTTCTATTTCAGTTATGAGACTGTCAACACAATCATCATTATTCACATGCGACTGAGCACAATGGAATTCAACATCTTCTCCATCAATTTAAGAAGTTTCCTCATACGGAGATGCATTTGTTTCAAATTCGTCATTCAACTGTATGTCTATACAGTGGGGTTCATTCACAACAATCTGGCTAAGTTCAGTTTCACCCACATAAGCTTCTTCAAATGCACTGATATGCTCCCAAGTGTTTATTCCCTCTACACTATACTTCATTTCTATGATATCCCAAAACATTTTTGCATTCTCTATTTTACCAAATTGATATAATAGAGACAGGATGCCATTATTCAATGTTGAACTAACAAGATATAATGTTAAATTATCTCTTCTCTTCTCAGTAGGATCTTCATAACCATTTTGAACAAATTCCCATAAATCTATTGATCCAAGTAAACCTTCCATTTTCATTTTCCAAAGATCAAAATTTTTACCTGAAAATGATGGTAAAACTGGCATTAACCTTTTCAATATTTTATTGATTTCTTCATCTTCATCAATCTACTCAAGATCCGCAATCTAATTCTGGTCTCCATCAGGTATGTGTTCCTCTACTACTGCTGAAGACACTTTATATATTTCCTCTGCTCTTTGAATCTTTCACCCCATCTGGTTGAGTTCTCTCTAGAATTGTTTAAGTCTCCTTTTCCGGCCCATGAAAGCTTCTCTTGTGCGCTAGCAGCTCTTCCCTTCACGAATTCTGCAGCAGTTGCCAATTGTGGACCAATTGCATCCCCTCATCTTTTTTTCACGGAAATAGAACAACTGACAACACTCCACCATAGTGGCACTCTCTGTCGTCAGGATCCTTCACTTTGCAACGGTGGAAACACTCACAGTGACCACAATACATGGTGGCAACTTTCTTTTATGCCTCACGCGGGCACCTCATGTCTCACTTCATGGACAATTCTTTGCTGGAAACTTTCAACAGCAACGAATTCCTTTACGCAATGATCTTGTGTCAACTTCTCATCAATTTTAATTCATGCAATCGACAGTCTGCAAGATCGATGGCTCCTTCCTTACTTTTGTTGGTCTCTGCAAACTCTGGGGATTCACTAGAATACAAATCTGGCTCTCTTCTCTAAGAAATTGAAACTGATGTCATAGTGTCCACTACATGTGATCAAAGACTGCTTTTTCCAGGGCCTCTTGGCTTCCTGCTTCGCCTTCAGGAAGACTAGATCTGATCGGATCTGACCAGATCCACTCTACAACAACCCTTTTTCTTGTTAACTCACTGTGCCATTTTCCATGCAATGACTTACAATCTGCATCAGTCTGGTGATACTTCTGGATACTGGCTCAAATCTCCACGCCGGCTCACTGTCCATGAGCACACGGATGCCTCCAATACACATAGTCACTACTCCTTTACACTGTCACAACTCCACATGCATACAACGATACCATCCATTCTCTATTGGCTCTATAGTTGCAGTCCATCCAATTTCCTTTCATATCCAAAGAACACGCCTCTACTTTCTCTGGTTTGCTTCTCAAGCAAGACCCATTATATTTTCTTCCCAAAGTAGAGATTCTTCCAAGAAATTTAGTGTCTTTTCTCAGAGCTTAATCCATGCAATTATCAATTCTCAATTACAATATAGATTTCAAAGCAAATTTTTTTTACCTCATTTAGATTCCTCCAAATCTGATCCTGCGGCAAGCTCTGAATCTCCTTCACTTTAATGAGTAAATCTAGTTCTGTCTTCCTTTTATAAAGCGAAACCTTTCTCTGTCCTTCAATCCAACTTTCGCACGGCACTACATCTTATTCTTTTCAAACGACCTGAAGTTTGTGAGAGGCTCCTCTTCTACCATTTGCTGGTGATAATTTCAAATGGCGGCACAATCAATATGCGACACTACCTCAAGTGATGGAAACTCCTCTCTCATGAATGATTGCGGCTCCTCCACACAGGCTAGAACTCCACACAGCTTCACTTCCAAGCAATAGGCTTGATACCACGATACCTCTCTACTCCACTCAGGCACAATACCTCCAGGCAACGATCTGAGTGAATTTTACGTTAGGTATTACGTGGGTCACAAAGGCAAATTCGGCCACGAGTTTCTCGAGTTCGAATTCTGTCCTGACGACAAGCTTTGCTTATTGAATATCACATAACTTCAAGGATCTAGACCTGAGAATACTCCTTTGTCTTAGCCAAACAAAGGTTGTCTTTCCTTCATATCCAAATGAGTATATCAACACTGAAAACCAGAAAATACCATTCAACAAATATATCTGTTCAAAACATGCAGATACCATACCCCCATTAATGGCGGTTTAAATGTCTCCACCACTTACATGGGGAGACTCAAACATATTCACATCAATCCAAGCATCTCATATAAATTTAGCTCCAGTCCCTTATTGCCTTGTAGACTACACAGGCTATTGATCACCGATCCTCTACTCTCCTCATGTGTCGGGGCACTCCCGTGAGGGAGTCACGCCCAACCCTGATGCTCCGATACCAAATCAAACAAAACTGATGTATTTACAGAACCCGTGAGCAGAACTCACCACTTGATTGTTTATTAATGTAAATCAATTACATATATATAGCACAAGGTGCATGAAACAGACTTGAACAGATCTCCTATAAATGTGGATCTGAAACTAATGCAAACCTAAACATGAAAGACACACAACAATTTAGTTACGTAAATCTTAACTAAGCATCCTAATTTCTACATTATTCCAACACATGTTCAATGTGTTATCCCACGTATGCAACTTTGTTTTAGAAAATGAAAATTTATAGAAGAGAAAGAAAATTTCAATCAAAAAATAAGAAAAAAAATTGAAATGAATTATGTGTCGTTTTTATTCATTAAACCAACGACATGTTTCATAGAACTGAATTTTACTTATAGTTAAAAAACTTCCCATTTAAACTTATTCTCCCAATTTTTCAATTCAGCAATCCAAAACTTAAATGCATTGTCACGATATAAATGAGATATACATAAATGTGCTAGTAGGTCAATATTGATGTCGACTTCAGAAATGTGCCCCTCACTTAACTCTCAGAAATTCAATATTGATAACGCACATGACTTTCTCAATTTGTCCTGCCTTCTAAATGGTTGAGAGGAATTTCTCAATTTGTCTTGAATTGTCACGAATGTGTAAGAAGAAGAATTTCTTCAGTGCGAAAGAGGTCTATGAGAATGAGCATTATCCAGATTCCACCCTATCACTCCTATAATCCAAACACATTCATGAGCTGTAATGACTGAAGTGAATTCAAATTTATACCAAATTCATAGAATACCAGCTACCTTGCATTCGTATAGGGTTGTCAGTTAGCATGGCGAATAATGCAATGTGCATGAAGTCCACAGAAATGGTTACAATATCAATTATAATCACAATCACCACTAACAAATATAATCGACCCTTAACCTCTATAATCCATTTCCCATACAATTCCTAACCCTTATAATTTCCAATCCCTAATAACATAAACCTATTCCCTATAACCCTTGAGGAATTTAGCCACTAAATATTTTGAACCATAGCTTATATAACCATTATCCCCTCAAACATTAACATGTATAACCATTATTCCCTCAAACATTAACATGTATAACCATTAAACCCTATAACCACTAAGTATATAACCACTAAGTCATATAGCATATAACCCTAACCACAATAGTTGCAAACCCTATAATGAGTGCATCATTAACACCTAACCCCTAATAATGAGGGAAATTAAACCATAGCCACTAATCCATAATTACTAATGATATTAATCATCCAATCACCTCAATCACCTCAATCACCCTATCCCTTACCTATTCTCACTTCCAAAACTAGTAGCACTTATGAATATGAATGCCTAGAAACCATATAACTACAATACTCTATCACCTATAACCCAAACCCATGTAAATTTTATAACCCCTAACACTTAATCTCTATATCCCCAAAACCCTAACATCCTAACCCATAACTCTTATTGCTTCTATAAAACTGAACATTAATAATCCCTAGCTTGCAACCCCTTTATACCCTAACCTCTATTACCCCTAACAAGTATAAAACTTATCTAACCTATATAACCCATAATATTTGTAACCCCTATAAGTATTAACACTTAACCACTATAACCCCCATAAATCCTAACGCTTTACAATCTTTAACTTGCACTAGACAACTAAAATTTATAACCTCTTATCTATAATCCTTATAACCATTTTACCATAATATTATCTACCCTAACCCATCTATCACTTATCACAAGTAATTTCTATGTTTTATAACCAACGACTAATGTCCCAAATCAACCTTATTACCCCTCTATCCCTAACTCATAATCCTTACAACCACTAAACCTTATCCCCTAAACCATCTAGCATCTATCTCATGTAATAGTTATCATCCAATTTTACTCTAACCACTATCCCGTAACCCACATAACATTTAACCCATATCACTTTTATATCCCCTAACTCTTACAATCCATAACAATTACAACCACCATAACACTTTACCTCTATGATGTTAAACCCCTATAACCTAACACTGAACCCTTTGAGATATAATCGATAATGTATCACCCTTATAATCCCTAACATGTTTTTCCCTTCTAACCTCTAATTCACAACCCTATAACCCCTAACCCTCAATTGTTCGAACCCATAACCCATATATTTTTGAATGGCTAATCCATGTAACCCCTAATCACTTTATGCATTCTCATTATATATTGTTGCATTCTCACGGGTCTTGAAAATGTACTCATTGCATTTACCAATCTGGTTACTTTGAAAATCGAGCGCCAACATAAACTCTGCAAAGATCCTAGAAATATGGATTCTTTGAATAAATATAAATGTGTATTGAGATTTAATTCAATCAAATATT
>JASDQU010102316.1:95614-106268 GCA_032191745.1 Picea mariana | reverse complement strand
TGAAGATACATTAACCCATCTCAATGTATTAAAAGAAGTTCCAAGATTGTTTACGGATGAAGAAAGCAATGAGGTGGGTAGACAAGTCACACTTCAAGAGGTTGAGAAAATTGTAGAGCAGATGTCGAAGGAAAAAATCCTAGGTCCATATGGATGGACCTAGGAATTATTCCAATTTTTTTTTGATATTATGGGTAAAGACTTTCTAAATGTAGTGAAAGAGTCAAGGACTTCTTGTAAGGTATGTGGTTCATTAAATGCTAATTTTCTAACACTTATTTCGAATGAGGAAAAACCTAACTCTTTTCATGAATTTAGACCAATTTATCTCTGTAACTTTATCTATAATATTATTACTAAGCTCATTGCCTCCAGGATTAAAGATAAATTGGCTTCATGTATTTCAAAAGAACAATTTGGTTTTTTAAAAGACGGGCTTATTTTTTTATGTTATTGGACTTGCACAAGAGTGTATGCACTCTTCAAAAACCAAGAATATGTCCTCCTTAATTATGAAGTTGGACTTAAAGAAAACCTATGACAAAGTTAGTTGGAGTTTTCTAAGATTGTTGTTGATACATATAGGTCTTAAATGGGAGGTGGTACAGTGGATAATGGGATGTGTTTCATGTGCAAACTTCGCAGTACTTGTGAATGGTTCACCAACAGATTTCTTCAAAGGTTTCGGGGGCTTAAGGAAAGGATGCCCTCTTTCACCTTTTCTTTTTCTACTGGTGGTGGAAAGTCTTAGTAGAATGATGAAGAAGGTCAAAGCATAAGGTCTTTTCTTAGGTTTAAAAGTAGCCAGAGGATTAGTCATCACCCATTTATTTTTCGTAGATGATGTATTGATTCTATTGAAGAATGGTTGGAATTAAAGAAGATCATTTCTTCTTTCTGTCAAGCTACTAGAATGGAAGTTAATTGTCAAAAATATTGTTTCCTTTACAATAATTTGGAGGCTGAGAAGTTAGAAGGGATTGAAGATATCTTTGGAATTMTGTTAGTTCATTTAGATTGTGGTTTGAAATATTTAGGATTATGTCTTAAGCCTAATGACTATAAAGTCTCTGATTGGATCTGGCTGCTCCAAAAAATAGAAAAGAGAGTTGGTCACTTGTCTTTTAGGTGGCTCTCCCTGGGAGGTAGATTAGTCCTCATTAAATCTGTTCTTCAAAACATCCCAGTCTATTGGTGCACTTTAGAAAAATTCCCTACTTTGATCAATACAAAAATCCGACAATTTTTCTCGAATTTTCTATGGAGGGGAGCAAGGAAATCCTCATGTTTTCATCTAGTTAATTGGGATCTTATTGCAAAACCAAAATCACTTGGAGGCTGGGGTATTATAAAATTAGATTGGTTTGCTCAAGCTTTAGCAACCAAGTCTTTATGGAGAGTTTTGTTTGGGTTAGGCATGTGGAATTTAGCAATGCATAAACAATACCTCAAAGGGACAAATGTCATCTTTTGGTTGAGATTTGAAAACTCCAGATATCCGGTAGCATCACTTTTCTAGAGGAATCTTATGCTCTATGTGCCTTTGTTAAAGAAATGGATTTCTTGGTCATTTGGCACTAGTTTCAGAGTATTGGTTGGCTTAGATCCTTTTCTTGGAAGTGGCCCTTCTTTCAGACTCTCTATAGGACTCATTAAACATATGCATACACATAACATCTTTTCTCTAGCACATATCAGTCACACCTCTTCTTACAATGCATTGGGTTCTCATGACTGGTTAACCCCTAGCAATTTGGGATTGGAAGGAGACATGGCTACAGAATGGGAGTCATATACTCTAATGTTAATATGTAGCGGTATTTCACTCATAAATGAAGAAGATGCAATCTCGTGGACTTGGAATAAATCTTTGGGAGTTATCACTATTAAATATGCTTATGAAGCATTGGTAGAACAAAATGTGAAGGCGGATCCAGAATGGTGGTTCAGAGAAATTTGGAAACTACAGATTCTTGTAAAAATCATTCTCTTTGTTTAGCTAAGTCTTCAAGACCGCATTCTCACAAGAGAGAACTACATGCATAGAGGAGGAATAGGACCTTCTGTGTGCTCTTTGTGCTTGAGAAGTGACGAAACCACTTAACATTTGATGGTAGACTGTAAATTCTCATAGTATATTTGGAAGGAAGTTTGTACTCAACTAAAGATCCGTGATATTTGGAGTTCTCAGCCCTTGATAGAAAATTTGAAATCTTAGTTCATAGTCTTTCCTCGATATAGGAAGGTCTCTTTCTATGTTCTTTGGGGAATTTGGAGATATAGGAATAAGATCTTGTTTGAAAACGTTGTCAGGAATGATGATGTAATTTGCATGAGGATCGTCGTGGCTATCAAAGAGATGTCAAATTCCAATGAAGGAAAGAGATTTGATTTTATCATGAACCCAGTCTACTTTGGACAAAATCCTTTAGGATCCTTTGATGGAGTTTCATCTAGTAGTTCTTGTGGTGTTGGTATAGTTTTAAAATTGAGCAGTGACCACTTCTACAAGATCCATCTAGCTATTGGAACATGTACAAAAAAGCATAGATGCTTGGTCTATGGGGTCTGTTTCACTTTACTTTGAGATTACAAATTCATGAATGGATGGTGGTGGGTGATTCAAAGGTCATCCTAGACTAGTTTCATGGAAAATCAAATTTGAATGTATTATCTGTACATCTTTGGAAGATAAATATATTGGAGCTCAAGCATGCCTTTAGTTGGATTCAATGCTCTCATGTCCACAGAATTTTCAACTCTATGGTGGATTCACTTTCAAAGTTAGCACTGGATAAAAAGATTGGCTAGATGTCTTTTTATGAAATCCTTGAACATTTAGTTATAAATTCTAGATCTTTCTACATTTTCTAATTGCCTAGAGATACACTCTTACTTTATGGTTGGAAGTTTTGGTTGACAGTTCTTTATTCTCTGTATTTTTGCAGTCATTGTAGTATTTGTGAAAATATTATGTTAGATGAGGATAATACTTTTTTTATATAAGTCTCGTGGAGGCGATGTTTTATGATAGGAAGTTGTTATTTTGACAGTAGCAATTATGGCTCATGCCTTAGAATTTATATTTTGTATTAGAAAGTTTCTTTTGATTCTAATGAATAACATGGAAACCATTTTTTCCTTTGGAAAAAAAAATCATAACACATTAAAATAATATATATATATATATATATATATATATATCAAATATTTTTATATATTTTATAATATTAATATATTATAAAATATTTTAATATATTATAACATATATATTGGTTTGAATTTGTTCTATTTCCATTTGCTCTAGTTTCAATTACTAGATCATGAAAACAATGTAGTGGTTGTGCTAGTTGACGGTCCACATGCATGATGAGGATTAGTTGACTATGGTTGACCATGGTTGTCCATGGTTGTCCATGTTTAACTATAGTTGACTATGACTGACCATAGTTGACCATGTTGAATATAACTGACCATGGTTGAGTGTAGTTAACTATGAAAGACTATAGTTGATTATGTTTGACTATACTTAGATATGGTTGACCATGATTCACCATGGTTGAGTAGTGTTGAGTATGTTGACCATGTTAAGAATGAGTGAGAATGGTTGTCTATGGTTGACCATGGTTGCATTTGGTTTACTATGGTCAATTCTTGTTAACTTTGGTTGAATATGGTCAGCTTATGGTCGACGAGGGTTTATTATGGTTAACATGTGGATAACTATGTTTGATCGTGCTTGACTATGGATGATTGAGCTTGTCTATGGTTGCCCATGAAAAAATATAGTTGACTATGTTGACCATGGTTGACAACATTTAATAGTGGTGACCATGTTGCCCATGTTTCCTACGTTGACTATGGTTGTCTATGGTTAACCATGTTTGACTATGGTTGATCATGGTTGACTATGGTTGACTATGGATGACCAAGGTAGACCATGGTCGACTATGGAAGATCATGTTGACCATGGTTGAATATGGTTGACTATGTATGACCATGGTTGAGTATAGTTGATGATGGTTGACTATGTTTGAGTATAGTTGACTATAGTTTACTATGGTTGAATTGCATCACAATGTGACATTGGTGAAGGGTTATGTTCAACTGCGACGATAAGATATGGTTGACTATGGATGATCATGGTTGACTATGGTTGACTATGGATGACCAAGGTAGACCATGGTTGACTATGGAAGATCATGTTGACCATGGTTGAATATGGTTGACTATGTATGACCATGGTTGAGTATAGTTGACGATGGTTGACTATGTTTGAATATAGTTGACTATAGTTTACTATGGTTGAATTGCATCACAATGTGACATTGGTGAAGGGTTATGTTCAACTGCAACGTTAAGATATGTTCGTCACATTGCGATGTCGATTCGTCTCATTGCTATGTTGGGTTTTGTTCGACACATTGCGACATCGGGTTGTCTTCAAGTTATGGCCATCAAATTGCAATGTCAGGTTATGATTGTGACATTGCAACATGGAGTTATGTTTGTCACATTGCAACGACAGGTTATGTTAATCACATTGCACGTCAAGATATGTTTGTCGCATTGCAATGTCGGTTTAGGTTGAAATGCGTCGCACTGTGATGTTGGTGAAAGGATATGTTTGATTGCAATGTTGGTATGTGTTCACCACATTGAGACGTCATGTTATGTTTGTGACATTGCGACATCGGGATATGTTTGTCACATTATGATGTTAGGATATGTTCATCGAATTGTCGCATCGGGTTATGTTAAACTTGGTTGACTATGCTTGACTATGGTAAACTTTTGGTTGACAGGATTTACTATGGTCGACATATGGATGACTATCGTCAATATGGTTGACCACATTTTGTCAAGTTAAATATGGTTGACCACATTTGATAATGTTTGACCATGGTTGAACACATTTCATCATGTAGACTATGCTTGCCCACGTTTCGCCACATTTGATGATGGTTAATTGTGCATGCCTATGTTTACCCATGAAAGACTATAGTTGACTATGGTTTATCATGGTTGATAATGTTTAACCATGGTGAACATGTTGCCTATCATTGACCATGGTAGATAAAGATAGGCCATGGTCGACTATGGAATATCTTGTTGACCATGGGTGACTATGGTTGACCAAGATTAACTATGTATGACCATGGTTGACAGTGGTTAACCATGACTAACCATGGTTTACTACAGTTGACTATGTTTGAAGATAGTTGACTATGTTGACCATAGTTTACCATGGTTGACTATAGTTTACTATGGTTGAATTGCATCATAGTGTGACGTTGGTGAAGGGTTATGTTCGGTTGTGACATCAGGATACATGTTCGTCACATTGTGATGTTAGGTTTTGTTCGAAACATTGTGACGTCTAGTTATGTTCCTCACATTGCAACATTGAGTTATGCTTGTCATATTGCAATGTTGAGTTATGATCATCACAATGCAATGTTAGGTAATGTTCCTGACATTGTAACGATGGGTTATGTTCATCACATTGCACGTTGATAAATGTTTGTCACATTGCGATGTTGGGTTATGTTCATCACATTGTGACAACAAGATACATTCCTCACATTGCAACATTGGGATATGTTCGTCACATTATGACATCGGGCAATGTTGGCCTTGGTTGACCATGGTTGACAATAGTCAAATTTGGTTGACTATGGTTAAATATGGCCAGCTTATGGTTAATGAGTGTTTACTATGGTCGACATATGGATGACTATGGTTCAAAATGGTTAACCACGTTTGACCATTTTGACTTGGTTGACCATGTTTGACCATGTTGACTATGGTTGACCACATTTGACCATGTAGACTATGTTTGATCATGTTGGACCAACCATCTTTGTCACACCACTCCATGTTTGGATCGCATCACAATATGACATGAACAAATTTGGATTGCATCACAATGTGATGTTGGTGAAGGGTTTTACTCAATTGCAACTTTGGGATATGTTCATCACATTGTGACGATAGGTTATGTTCGTCACGTTACGATGTTGGGTTTAATGTTGGACTACATCACAATGTGACATTGGTAAATGGTTATGTTCAAATGGGACGTCGATATATGTTTGTCACATTATGACGTCGTGATATGTTTGTCACATTGAAATGTTGGGTTATGTTTGCCACATTGCTATGTGAGGTTTTGTTAGACACATTGCAATGTTAGGTTATGTTTGACACCTTGCGTCATTGGGTTATGTTTGTCACATTGCAACATTCATGAAGGGTTGGGTTTTCTCCTTTCTCTATTTCATTGCAACATTATCAACATAGCCATGGGAGATTTGGGTTGTCCATGCTTGGTCATGATCTATTATGATTGACCAAGGTATGGTTATGTTATATTGCGATGTTCATGTTGGTTGGCTTTATTTGAATTTCTATGTTCCTCAATGGTTACATCACATTGCAATGTCCATCTAGGGTTTTGTTGCATTAAGATATTCCAAAAGTGTTTTGTTCGATTGTGACATTCCCAATTGTTATATTGAATTGTGATGTTCATCAAGGGTTATATCACTCTCTAATGTTCCTCAAGGGTTTTGTTTCACCGTTATGTTCCTAAAAAATATGATGCATTGTGATATTAAGGGTTATATCACTCTCTAATGTTCCTCAAGGGTTTTGTTTCACTGTTATGTTCCTAAAAAGTATGATGCATTATGATATTAAGCTTATTTGACTTATGTAGAATTGTTATGTTCCCTAATGATTGACTCACAATGTGAAATTCATCATGATGTTGCTTAATTATTTTGAAACTTCAATAAAGATGAATTTATGTATATGAATAATTATTCATGAAACATCATATAATAATTATAATCATAATTAAATCAAATTATAAATTATAAAGTATATACAAATTTTAATTTCATAAGGTAGGGGAAGATAACAACCATTCCTCCCAACCACCCAAACTAAACCCTATATATATATATATATATATATATATATATATATATTCATTTTTTTGTTTTTGTTTTTACATTTCCAAATATAAAAGTGAAACAAAGCCATAAAACTATACAAATATATCGGTCTATATTCTAGAAATCCTATCTATTATATGGATTCATTATAACATAATATTCCAAATACTACAAAGATTTATTATAAAACAACATTTCAAATACTATTTTATCAAGTTCTTTATAACGATATATTTCAAATACTATTTTACCAAGTTCTTCCATATTAGTTACGGAACATAATATTTCCAATATCAGTTGATAATGTGATGAGGTGGATTTTTTTTCTAACAGAAATATATATATAGAGTTTATCTTCCCATAATTTACAACTTCATTCATGATACTATCCCATAATTTACAACTTCATTCATGATACTAAAAAAACATACATAAACCAGTCCTCTCTAACAAAAACAATGATTAGACATGAAGTGGTCTACCACAAGAAATCCCCAAAACTCATTTCCTTCACACAGGGAACAAACTAAGGAAAACCTCGTTGAGGGATAATAGATTACTTTCTCCTCTTCAACCCAGTCGAATAAGCATAAATAAACTGACAGCAGAAAATAGAGGGAGAATTGATCCTCAAAAAAGGTAGAGATACCTTATCTTCCATTTGGTAGTAAGTGATTTTACCTTCCTGTTGTTGGAGAGATTTTTTTGATAGTTCATCCGCCACCTGATTAAATTCTCTGTAAATATGTGTGAACTCAAGGTCCCTAAACTTAATGAGTTCCTTTATCCGGTCTTTCTAATAGAAAAAGTTTAGAACTTTGAGGGCACATTTATGGTTCAATCAATCTATAAAAATCCTGGAGTCAACAATCATTATGGAAAATACGTAAACACAAACTAAGATAAAACAAAGATTATAGAAATTTGGGCTTCTTTCAGCAGGGAAACTGCAATTACAGTGATCTTTGTTTTTGTTGTGCACGCAATGCCTACAACCATTGTGGGAAATTTTCTGATGAAACAATCATTATGGGAAATGCGTAAACACAAACTAAGATAGTAGAGAGTTATGTTGCCCAACAATCATTAGCAAGAACTTCCACTTCGCTTCGTTGCCCAACCAATGTCTAATTTCTAGGGCTATGTGATGGGTTGATGTTATGATTGAAATTTCGGGCCGTTGTTTCCTCAGTGTGGAATGTTTCCATAGAGAAAAATCCATGGATTTGAATTCCATGAGATGCTTGGAAGCATTTTGACTGGTGTAAAAATTATATGCATAAAAATATTATTATTTTTTTCATGGAAGATAAAATGTTATAAAGTTAAGTTTATAATATTTTCCAAATTTTTGAATGTTAAATTCAATATATTTTTAAAATTAATAAATTTGACAAAGGTTTAAAATAAGAAAAATGATAGTTTGTGGTTAGTACGATTTTCATGGACCGATTCTTTCCTATTTTTGTGATCGAGAAGCAAGACCGAATGAATGACCCTTATCGTACGCAGAGAATTTATGCAGAAACTTCACGAGGTAGAAAATGAAAGACTGTCCTTAACCCACTAGAGTTGAAGATCAATTCCAACTCAAAAGTGGAAAGGTCTTTCACAGTACGCAAAGACTTGAGACTCAGGGAAGAAGGAACAAAGAAATTGTTGATGGTATGCATTAACGTGGAATAACAACATCGTTGTAGGATATGGCTATGGCAGGAATTCAAGGGGCTTATACATTTCTGAAGACAAAGATTTAATAACACAGGTTTGAGAAAATAGGTCACATACATAGCGTGCTCATAAGAACTACTCTGTATTGTGCAACTATGCAAAATTTTCACATACAATCTTCAAATTCCTCTATCTATCCAATGTATTTTGATTTTAGAGACTTTGTAGAACAAGATAATCACTTATCTTAACATTTTCAGCACCCTAATACCATTATTATTATTTTTATTGTTTGATCTCTTTTCTTAGTAGTTGTATTGAATTGTCTTTTGTTATTGAAATTGTACATCAGTTAGTTTTTGAAGTAAGTGCCAAACCTTACACTCTACAGGGTCTTATTTGTTTCAGGTAAACATGAAGGAGAAGGAAGAAAATCCATCATAGACTCTGAAGCATTAAGTGGGCATGGATACTATAGTGGACTTCAGTTTTGAACCTTCCTCCTTGAAGGGCAAAGGAACCTGTAGAACAAGATTGGTCCTAGTCTAGAGGAAAGCCAAAATGTGATAATGAAAATAATCATGAAGAAGAATCCTATGAAGAACAAGAACATACTCCTATGAAGAACCAAAACAAACTCGACGTGTTGTTATTGAGGGTGCAACATTGGTAGGTTTCATCTTTGTAAGAGTTTATTTTAATAGTTGATTTGTTGCTACAAATTCTTTGAGTTGTTTCTATGCTTATGCTTGATGGGCAAATATCTTGTCTATAAATTAAAGACATGAAAATTTATATTTTATTTCCATACAAATGGCATGGACTAAACAAAATGGCATTGATGGAAGTTCCATTAGAATATCAACGTGAATGAAAATTGATGTGGAGACATACATACACCTGGCATTGATCCTTGGGCAGTGCCGGGAATATGCTCCATTCTTTATAAACAAGTTCAAAAGGAAATTTTCCATTGGTTCAAATGAACGCAAATTCACATAATTGAAAAGTATTATCTAATTGAACTTACGTTTACAACTTATGTCATTTTCATGGTGTTACCAAAGTAATTTTAATACATAGTAGACTTGGGCCTTTATTGGTGTAGAGTAGTTGTGTATAAAAAAGATGAACATGAAACATTAACTCAATAGAACATAACTAATATAATGGCAAGTTCGAGATATTTTGTATTTTCTTTTAATAAGTGGGATCATTGTAAACCCATGCAAATTATTTATGGATAAAATATAATTTGTTGCATTTAATTTATGTGAAAAAAAACCATCCTCATCCTAAAACAAACTATACGATGTTTTCAAAATATTTGTTTATTTTCAATGTTCAAACTATATGATGTTTCCAAAATATTTGTTTATTTTAAATGTTTAACAAGCTTGATGCTTTTTTGCCTATAGTTTTTTAGTCCATTATGATTTAATGAAACAAATCTTATGGGTTTCAAAACCTATTTCCAATTTCAAGTAGAATTACATTTATAAAACTCACATTTATTTGAAACTCTCAGGTTGAAATTATTATTTACCCAGTCAAACATCGTGATCAGGAAACATAATTGTACCCATTGTAGTGATTTAGTAGAATTATGGGAACAAGAAATATGATGATGATGATGATTAATGTCTATGTTGTCTCCAAGCTCACAATACAACTTACTCTTAATGATAATGGACATGATTAGCTTACTCTACTATTTGAATCAGTATTGCAACAAACTTATACTCATTTGAAGGAAAGGAGAAAATGTGCATTTACACTGTAAACAAGGTGAAGATTAAATAATTATGTAAATATCTATTTTATAAAAAATATTTTAAAAAATAATAAATCCATTTAAAAATGTGAAAAGTTAATAATTATTTTTAAAAAATTGTTTTTAAACATACTTCTTTTTAAAAAGTGATTATTATATTATCAACAAATTATGAGAAGAGTTGACTCTTCTTAATGAAACAAGGAAGAGTATATTTTGTTTTAAGGGTTTTCCACAATGCTAAACC
>JASDQU010102316.1:71677-82635 GCA_032191745.1 Picea mariana | reverse complement strand
TTTCAATGTTCCCTTTCCCCCGCTTCGGGGGTATGCTAGTTTAATATATAATTTAGGAAATGGGGAGAGTAACACCTATCTATACATATTTCTCTAATAACAAAATATAATTATCTAATAAGTAAGAATATAATTTATGTAACTTAGAATATAGAGAATATAATTTAATCTATAATTTAGGAAATGGGAGACAAAGTAACACCTATCTATGCACACATAGATATATTAACTCGAAAAGTAAGATGAACAACTTCAATTTCTCATCAATTTGTTTGATTGATATATGCAAAATGTACTAGATAAATATGTAAAAAAAATTAAAAATATTTACAATTTATTCATATAAATTTATTATAATTTAGAATTTATTAAAAATTGAAAAAAATAAATAAATTTTAAATTCAAAATTTACTAATTATATACAAAAATTAATAATTTGAAATTTATATATTTTATAAATTAAAATTTAATCTGAAATTAATGTAACAGAGTGAGGAAGAACAATTATCTACTCAAATACACAAAATAGAATTTAATCTATGATTTATGAAACCAACCCCTATGCATTAATAGATTTCAAATTACATGTAGCCTTGCAACAATGAGACCAATAAGCAAACTAGAATTTTTATTTCAATTAAAATTCCGAGAATGACACTAGAAATCCCCATGATATGTGATATTCATTAAACCACATATGCCACTTGAAACTCGTAAAGATCCTCAACTCCAATATAATAAAATCCTACATGATTGAGAATTGAACCTCAACTCCAATATAATAAAATCCTACATGTACTACTGGCTCTGAGATCAGTGTTATACACTCCATCACTAATAGGTTCACATGAATGTATATTTTACTTAAATACTTTTATTCTTAGTTTATGGGTTCTTAGTGATGTAGCATTACATTATGGTGTTAATAAGTTTGTTCTTTGTTTATGGGTTGTTAATGATGTAGGGTTACATTATGGTGTTAATGTTTTAGAAGCACAATTATTACAATATCAATTATAATCACAATCACCACTAACAAATATAACCGATCTTTAACCTCTATAATCCCTTTCCCATATAATTCCTAACCCTTATAATTTCCAATCCCTAATAACATAAAACCTACTCCCTATAACCCTTAAGGAATTTAACCACTAAATAATTTGAACCATAATGTATATAACCATTATCCCCTCAAACATTAACATGTATAACCATTATCCCCTCAAACATTAACATGTATAACCATTAAAACCTATAACCACTAAGTCATATAGCATATAACCCTTAACCACAATAGTTGCAAACCCTATAACCAATGCATCATTAACACCTAACCCCTAATAATGAGGAAAATTAAACCATAGCCACTAATCCATAATTACTAATGATATTAATCATTATTTCCCTTAAGCTCTAAATCCAATCACCTCAATCACCCTATCCCTTACCTMTTCTCACTTCCAAAACTAGTAGCACTTATRAATMTCAATGCCTAGAAACCATATAACTACAAAAMTCTATCACCTATAACCCAAACCCGTGTAAATTTTATAACCCCTAACACTTAATCTCTATATCCCCAAAACCCTAACATCCTAACCCATAACTCTTATTACTTCTATAAAACTGAACATTAATAATCCCTAGCTTGCAACATCTTTATACCCTAACCTCTATAACCCCTAACAAGTATAAAACTTATCTAACCTATATAACCCATAATATTTGTAACCTCTATAAGGCTTAACCCTTAAACACTATAACCCTCATAAATCCTAACCCTTTACAATCTTTAACTTACACTAGACAACTAAAATTTATAACCTCTTATCTATAATCCTTATAACCATTTTACCATAATACTATCTACCCTAACCCATATATCACTTATCACAAGTAATTTTTATGTTTTATAACCAACGACTAATGTCCCAAATCAACCTTATTACCCTTCTATCCCTAACTCATAATCCTTACAACCACTAAACCTTATCCCCTAAACCGTCTGGCATCTATCTCATGTAATAGTTATCATCCATTTTTACTCTAACCACTATCCTGTAACCCACATAACATTTAACCCATATCACTTTTATATCCCTTAACTCTTACAATCCATAACAATTACAACCACCATAACACTTTACCTCTATGATGTTAAACCCCTATAACCTAACACCAAACCCTTTGAGATATAATCGATAATGTATCACCCTTATAATCCTTAACACATTTTTCCCTTCTAACCTCTAATTCACAACCCTATAACCCCTAACCCTCAATTGTTAGAACCCATAACCCATATATTTTTGAATGGCTAATCCATGTAACCCCTAATCACTTTCTGCATTCTCATTATATATTGTTGCATTCTCACGGATCTTGAAAATGTACTCATTGCATTTACCAATCTGGTCACTTTGAAAATCAAGCGCCAACATAAAATTTGCAAAGATCCTACAAATATGGATTCTTTGAATAAATATAAATGTGTATAGAGATTTAATTCAATCAAATATTGATTTTTTTGAATAAAGATAAAGAGGTATAGACATTTAATTCAATCAAACTACCTTAATAACTGACAAAAGTCTGCAAAATACTGCAAGAATTTACCATATACCACTATCAAACATGTCGTTTCTTAAACCCAATTCAGTACATTAGTAATCTTACATTTTCTTAGATGCAGGTTGCATCATAACACACAAGGAAAAAGGTACTGACAAAGCCGCCAAAGATCCCAACTCATATATATATATATATATATATATATATATATATATATATATATATATATATATATATATATATATACACGAAGAAAAGAGGTCAAAGACAATGACAATTGTGTGATATGAGTCGGCAAAACACATAATTTACCACAAACCACCATCAAAGAGACAATTTCTTAAACACAAATCACTACCTTATTAATCTAACATTTTCTTAAATGCAGGTTGCATCATAACAAAAGGCGAAAAGGACCGCCAAAAACGCTAAATATTTCGAGTCATTTAAAAAGCTATTTTATAATCAAACAAAATATTTGAAAAACATAATTCAAAGACAATCGGTTTCCTATGCTTTCTAAGGATATATTTCAGTCAACCTTATTTGTTCTAACGAATTTAAATTATTCTTCTTCTCCGACAAATAGAAACATAAACAAGGGCAAAACCGAATCTAATCAAACACTCCAAAATTTTTGAAATACAAATATGACCAGGAAAGCTATTAAAGCAATTTTGTAAAATCATTTATTCATTTTCACTTCAATAAACAAAATAAGCTTTTTGTAAAATCATTTATTCATTTTCACTTCAATAAACAAAATAAGCTATGTTGTAACAAAACCAAAGCTACATGAACCTATTATCTAGATTCCACGCCATTCATGAGTTGTAACGACTGAAGTGAATTCAAATTTATACCAAATTCATAGAATACCAGCTGCCTTGCATTCGTATAGCGTTGTCAGTTAGCATGGCGAATAATGCAATGTCCAGGAAGTCCACAGAAATATTTAAGAACCTAACAGTTTTTTTTCTGTACTGTTGTACATGCACAATACATGGATTTCACAAAACTCATTAATAATTGGGGACCTATCTACTCTTTTTTACAGCCATGTTTTCAAAGTTGTAAAAGTAACGAGAGATAGGTCCAATATCACAATAAGGAAAAAATAGTCAAAGAAAAACACAAAAAACTGGATTATGTTGCTATTGAGGGAGGTTTGACGGCTTTAAATCCTTTATCTGTTTCTCCTCAACTGGAACCTCCCTCTTCCCCAAGGGTTCTTAGAGCACATAGACCTGACTTGGGGATTCCTACATGATTTTCCTTTCTTTCAACTTGCGTGGGGTAGGGGGTGCCCCAAAACTGTTAACCATCAAGAGGTTAATACAGATTGTAAACCCCGATATCATCTTTTTTCAGGAAACAATGGTAGATTGTGAGAAAGCCAAAGTTTTTTTCTTAAAATGTTTTCCTTCTTGGAATTGTATGGCGACAGATTCTTCTGGACTCTCGGGGGGTTTGATATCTGGATGGAACCCTTTGAAAGCAGATTTATAAGCCTTTCATATATATGCTGGTATAATTTTGGAAGGACGGATTAAAGATTTCTCTTCCCCACTTAAATTTTTGAACTGTTACAGGACTTACAAAGACATAAAGACATAATTCCTTTTTGACAACTTTTGGAGAATAATGGCTTCTTAAAGGAGGACAATTTGATAATTGGAGGGGACCTTAATTTAACTCTCTCTTCAGGGGAGATCTGGGGGAACGAGCAAGATTGGATCTCCTCTCCGACTTTTTATCTTCTCTGTTTGCTTTAGCTGGATTAGTTGATATATCGCCATGTCAGATCTTTCCAAACTGGAGGAATGAACGATCTTTCCAAACTGGAGGAATGAACGTTCAGGGCTAGAAGGAATTTCAAAAAGACTAGATCATTTTCTCATGAATGAATATTTGTTGGGAAATCTGAACAGATGCAGATCTTGGGTCATAAACTCCTTTTTTTGGGATCATAATCCATTATGTCTATAGTTTGAAGAGCAAAAGGATCCACTACACTTCCCCTTTAAATTTAACCATGCATGGCTGATGGAGATAGATTTTAATTTGTTGGTAAGATCTACCTGGTTTTCTATGGCTTCATGGGAAGATTCATCAGTTATGAATCTGATTGTGATTAAGCTTAAGAAATTAAAACTAGCAGTAGCTTCTTGGAAGAAAGAGAAGAGAAAAAAGTTGCATATTGAATTTAGTGAAATTGAGCATAACATAACAGTGGTGTTGCCAAGATTTCCCTCACAAATGTTTCCTCCCAAGGTTAAAGAGGAGATTATGTCACTTGAAAAAGAAAAGTTGAGATCCTCAAAATTGAGGAAGAAACGAGGTGACTCAAGAGCAGGGTAGTATGGTTGAAAAGTGGGGATAGGAATTAAAAAAAAAACATAAATTTGTTGAGAATAGAAAAAATTACAATATTATCTGGGATGTCTTAGATGAAGAAGGAAATTTACAACAAGCTCACGCAAGGATTAAAGTAGCAGCACACAACTTTTATAGTTCTCTTTATAAAGCAAAGGATAGTGAAGATACATTAACCCAACTCAATGTATTATAATAAGTTCCAAGATTCTTCATGGGTGAAGAAAGCAATGAGATGGGTAGACAAGTCACACTTCAGGAGGTTGAGAAAATTGTAGAGCAGATGTGGAAGGACAAAATTCCAGGCCAGATGGCATGGATGATTTTAGGGGCTAAATTTCAGATAGGATAAAATTATTTTACCTTAAAAATCGCCAAACGTTTATACAAACTATATAAAATCCTTTATAAATTTGAATATTTTTACAAAAATATCGTCAAACATTTCATATGAGGGATTAGCAAGATTCTCCAAGGTTTCTACATTTTAAAATAAATTTCCATCCTTCCAATCATCCCTGCCAGATGGATGGACCCAAGAATTATTCCATCACATTTTTTATATTATGGGTAAAGACTTGTTAAATGCAGTGGAAGAGTCAAGGACTTCTGGTAAGGTATGTGGTTCATTAAATGCTACTTTTCTGACACTTATTTTGAAGGAGACAAAACCTAACTCCAATTTATCTCTGTAACTTTGTCTATAAAGTTATTTCAAGATAAATTGGCTTCATGTATTTCAAAAGAACAATTTGGTTTTTTAAAAGACAGGCTTATTTATGATGTTATTGGACTTGCACAAGAGTGTATGCACTCTTCAAAAACCAAGAAGATGTCCTCCTTAATTCTGAAGCTGGACTTAAAGAAATCCTATGACAAAGTCAGTTGGAGTTTTTTAAGAATGTTGTTGATCCAGATAGGTCTTAAATGGGAAGTGGTACAGTGGATAATGGGATGTGTTTCAAGAGCAAATCTTGTAGTACTTGTGAATGGTTCACCAACAAGTTTCTTCAAAGGCTTCATGGGCTTAAGGTAAGGATGCCCTCTTTCGCCTTTGCTTTTTCTACTGGTGGTGGAAAGTCTCAGTAGAATGATGAAGAAGGTCAAAGCAGAAGGTATTTTCTCAGATTTAAAAGTAGCTAGAGGATTATTCATCACCCATTTATTTTTCGTAGATGATGTATTGATTCTTGGTATTGATTCTATTGAAGAATGGCTAGAATTAAAGAAGATCATTTCTTCTTTTTGTCAAGCTACTGGAATGGAAGTTAATTGTCAAAAATATTGTTTCCTTTACAAAATTTGGAGGTTGAGAAGTCAGAAGGGCTTGAAGATCTCTTTGGAATTCTGTTAGTTCATTTATATTGTGGTTTGAAATATTTAGGATTCTATCTTAAGTCTAATGACTATAAAATCTCTGATTGGGTCTGGCTACTCCAGAAAATAGAAAAGAGAGCTGGTCACTAGTATTTTAGGTGGCTCTCCCTGGGAGGTAGATTAGTCCTCATTAAATTTGTTCTTCAAAACATCCCAGTGTATTGGTGCACTTTAGCAAAAGTCCCTACTTTGATCAAGACAAAAATTCGACGGGTTTTCTCGAATTTTCTATTGAGGGGAGCAAGGAAATCCTCACATTTTCATCTAGCTAATTGGGATCTGATTGCAAAACCGAAATCACTTGGAGGCTGGGGTATTAGAAAATTAGATTGGTTTGCTCAAGATTTAGCGGCCAAATCTTTATAGAGAGTTTTTTTGGGGGTAGGCATGTGGAGTTTAGAAATGCATAAAAAATACCTCAAAGGGACATATGTCATATTTTGGTTGAGATATGAAAACTACAGATATATGGTAGCCTCACTTCTCTGGAGGAATCTTATGCTTTATGTGCCTTTGTTAAATAAATGGATTGCTTGGTCAGTTGGCACTGGTTCCAGAGTATTGGTTGGCTTAGAGCCTTTTGTTGGAAGTGGTCCTTCTTTCAGACTCTCTATAGGACTCATTAGACCTCTGCATACACGTAACATCTTTTCGCTAGCACATATCAGTCATATCTTTTCTTACAATGCATCGGGTTCTCATGACTGGTTAACCCCCAACGATTTGGGATTGGAAGGAGACATGGCTACATAATGGGAGTCATATACTCTAATGTTAATATGCAACAGTATTTCACTCAAAAATGAAGAGGATGCAATCTCGTGGACTTGGAATAAATCTTTGAGAGTTATCACTATTAAATATGCTTATGAAGCATTGGTAGAAAAAATGTGAAGGTAGATCCAAAATGGTGGTTTAGAGAAATTTGGAAACTACAGATTCCTATAAAAATCATTCTCTTTGTTTGGCTAAGTCTTCAAGACCACATTCTCACAGGAGATAACTACAGGCATAGAGGAGGAATAGGACCTTATGTGTGCTCTTTGTGCTTGAGAAGTGATGAAACTACTCCACATATGATGGTAGACTGTGAAGTCTCATAGTACATTTGGAAGGAAGATTGTACTAAGTTGAAGCTCCGTGATATTTGGAGTTCTCATCCCTTGATAGAAAATTTGAAATCTTGGTTCATAGTATTTCCTTGACATAGGAAGGTCCCTTTATATGTTCTTTGGGGAATTTGGAGATATAGGAATAAGATCTTGTTTGAAAACGCTGTCAGAAATGATGATGTAATCTGCATGAGGATCGTCATGGCTATCAAAGAGATGCCAAATTTAGATGAAGGGGAAAGATTTGATTTTATCATGAACCCACTCTACTTTGGACAAAAGCCTTTAGGCTTCTTTGATGGAGCTACAACTAGTAGTTCTAGTGGTGTTGGTATAGTTTTAAAATTGAGCAATGACCACTTCTACAAGATCCATCTTTCTATTGGAATAGGTACAAACATCAAAGCAAAGATGCTTGGTTTATGGGGTCTGCTTCACTTTACTTTGAGATTACAGATTCATGAATTGATGGTGGTGGGTGATTCAAAGGTCATCCTAGGCTAATTTGATGGAAAATCAAATTTGAATGTATTATCTTTACATATTTGGAAGAGAAATATATTGGAGCTCAAGCATGCCTTTAGTTGGATTCAGGGCTTTCATGTCTAGATAATTTTCAACTCTATGGCGGATTCACTTTCAAAGTTAGCACTGGATAAACAAATTGGTTGGGTGTTATTCGATGAAATCCTTGAACATTCAGCCATAAATTTTGGATCTTTCTACATTTTCTGATTGCCTAGAGATACACTCTTACTTTATGGTTGGAAGTTTTGGTTGGTTGTTCTTTCTGCTCTGTATTTTTGCAGTCACTTTAGTATTTGTGAACAGATTATGTTAGATGAGGATAAGACTTTTTTATATAAGTCTCGTGGAGGCAATGTTTTATGATAGGAAGTTGTTATTTTGACAGTAGTAGTTATGGCTCATGACTATAGAAGTCATATTTTGTATTATAAAGTTTCTTTTGATTCTAATGAATATCATGGAAACTCCTTTTTCCTTTGGAAAAAAAAAATATAACACATTAAAATAATAATAATACCAATTTGGTGTTTGGCTTGGTCGTGACCTTAAAAATAGATTATTATTATTATATCAAATATTTTTATATATTTTATAATATTAATATATTATAAAATATTATAATATAATAAAAATATCTATTGGTTTGAATTTGTTCTATTTCCATTTGCTCTAGTTTCAATTAATAGATCATAAAAACAATGTAGTGGTTGTGCTAGTTGACGGTCCACGTGCATGATGAGGATTAGTTGACTATGTTGACCATGGTTGTCCATGTTTAACTATAGTTGACTATGACTGACCATAGTTGACCATGTTGAATATAATTGACCATGGTTGAGTGTAGTTAACTATGAAAGACTATAGTTGATTATGTTTGACTATACTTAGATATGGTTGACCATGATTCATCATGGTTAAGTAGTGTTGAGTATGTTGACCATGTTAAGAATGGGTGAGCATGGTTATCTATGGTTGACCATGGTTGCATTTGGTTGACTATGGTCAATTCTTGTTGACTTTGGTTGAATATGGTCAACTTATGGTTGACAAGGGTTTATTATGGTTAACATATGGATAACTATGTTTGACCATGTTTGACTATGGATGATTGTGCTTGTCTATGGTTTCCCTTTGCAAAACTATAGTTGACTATGTTGACCATGGTTGACAACATTTAACAATGGTGACCATGTTGCCCATGTTGCCTATGTTGACTATGGTTGTCTATGGTTAACCATGTTTGACTATGGTTGATCATGGTTAACTGTGGTTGACTATGGATGACCAAGGTAGACCATGATTGACTATGGAAGATCATGTTGACCATGGTTGACTATGGTTGACTATGTATGACCATGTTGAGTATAGTTGACGATGGTTGACTATGTTTGACAGGTTATGTTAATCACATTACACATCAAGATATGTTCGTCGCATTGCAATGTCGGGTTAGGTTGAATTACGTCACACTGTGACGTTGGTGAAAGGATATGTTTGATTGCAATGTTGGTATGTGTTCACCACATTAAGACGTCAAGTTATGTTCATGACATTGTGACATCAGGATATGTTCGTCACATTATGATGTTAGGATATGTTCATCGGATTGTAGTATTGGGTTATGTTAACCTTGGTTGACCATGCTTGACTATGGTCAACTTTTGGTTGACAGGGTTTACTATGGTTGACATATGGATGATTATCGTCAATATGGTTGACCGAATTTGACCAAGTTATATATGGTTGACCACATTTGATAATGTTTGACCATGGTTGAACACATTTCACCATGTAGACTATGGTTTCCCATGTTTAACCACATTTGATGATGGTTGATTGTGAATGTCTATGTTTACCCATGAAAGACTATAGTTGACTATGGTTGATCATGGTTGACAATGTTTAACCATGGTGAACATGTTGCCTATGGTTGACCATGGTAGATAAAGATAGACCATGGTCGACTATGGAAGGTCTTGTTGACCATGGGTGACTATGGTTGACCAAGGTTAACTATGTATGACCATGGTTGACTATGGTTAACCATGGATGACCATGATTTGCTATAGTTAACTACGGTTGACTATGTTTGACAATAGTTGACTATGTTGACCATAGTTTACCATGGTTGAATATAGGTTACTATAGTTGAATTGCATCATAGTGTGACGTTGGTGAAGGATTATGTTCAGTTGTGACGTCAGAATACATGTTCGTCACATTGCGATGTTAGGTTTTGTTCAACACATTGTGATGTCAAGTTATGTTCCTCACATTGCAACATTGAGTTATGCTTTCCATATTGCGATGTTGAGTTATGATCATCATAGTGCGACGTTAGGTAATGTTCCTAACATTATAACGATGGGTTATGTTCATCACATTGCACGCTGATAAATGTTTGTCACATTGCGATGTTGGGTTATGTTAGTCACATTGTGACAACAAGATACATTCGTCACATTGCAACATTGGGATATGTTCGTCACATTATGACATCGGGAAATGTTGGCCTTGGTTGACCATGGTTGACTATAGTCAAATTTGGTTGACTATGGTTAAATATGGTCAACTTATGGTTAATGAGTGTTTACTATGGTCGACATATGGATGACTATGGTTCAAAATGGTTAACCACATTTGACCATGTTGACTATGGTTGACCATGTTTGACCATGTTGACTATGATTGACCACATTTGATCATGTAGACTATGTTTGATCATGTTGGACCAACCATCTCTATCACACCACTCCATGTTTGGATTGCATCACAATATGATGTTAACACATTTGGATTGCATCACAATGTGATGTTGGTGAAGGGTTTTACTCAATAGCAATGTTGGGATATGTTCATCACATTGTGATGACAATTTATGTTCATCACGTTAAGATGTTGGGTTTAATGTTGGATTACATCACAATGTGACATTGGTAAATGGTTATGTTCAAATGGGATGCTAGTATATGTTTGTCACATTATGATGTC
>JASDQU010102315.1:430456-451054 GCA_032191745.1 Picea mariana | reverse complement strand
CAAAGCCTGTAGAAAGGACAATCAAATTCTAAGCTTTGAAGCTTTGCATTAAAATCTCAGAGCAAAGAGATCTAAAAGACAAATGAGCTATCTCATGATCTTGGACACACAAAGCATGTTTCAGAAGGATACTTGCAATTCAACAATGGCTTAAAGTGAGATCCGACTTTGATTCGGGAGTCCTTCACTCGACACAACAAGAGATGGAGATTTCAGTTTGGTTGGCGCTTAATTATAAATAGAATCAATCTCTACCTATTTTTGTAGCATCTCTCCAAAATCAACACCTATGTATGTGATCTCTAGCCTGCGTCAAATTCATCATTCCAAATTCTTCGTAGTTGAATTGGTAACAAATAAAAGTTGTGATATATGCACTTTGAAATTTTATTTATGATTTTTTGAAGTCATAAAATATGTGATGCATATAAAGGTAATTTGAGCGCATATTTTAAAGAGAAGTATTATTTTTAATTTTTTTTTAGGGACAAAGAAAGAGATATGTAAAGTGTAAGTTTTGGAAACATTTAGTTTAATGGTGTAACATAAAGTATTAATTTATGTTAAAGCCATTACTTTATGTTTTTACGATAATTATATGGGAATAAACTACGATGAATCATGGATCTCAAAAAGCAGCAGCCAGTGAATATCGTTGGCTATAGATTGCTATCACGTACAAGTTGCATGTTTGTCGGGTATTTCACACTGAAATTAAAGAGATTTTCCAAGCCACCAGAAAATTATCTAATTCTTTAGAGAAACCATATTAAGCTTTTAGAGTATCATGGCTCCTCTCCTTTTTTTTTTGCATCTTGGCACCACAGGCTACACTTCACCATTATTTGACTATTCTTGCTTTAGGAGAACTTTCTCATCATTAACGAATGAAAAATTGAGTTCTATCAAGATATATCATCTCCCATGGAAAACTACCATGGTGTTACCAGATCTTAAGAACTATAGAGCTCTGATACCAATTGAAGAAATTGAGCACACAATATCACGATAAGAAGTTTGGTAGAAAAGGCCTCAAGCCATATTCTCTCACATTGTATACATTTCAATGATACAATATATAATACATAAATGGAACCACCTCAATTGCTCTCACATTGATACCTCATCAGTGTTGGAGAAATTTCTATTTTTGACACACTAGTTAAGTGGGAGTTAACTAACTAATTCTATTTTAGACTTTGTATTTAGATCATCACTATTATGCATGCATGCATCCCTAAGGAAAGCTAACTACTTGATTGATTTTATTAATTATGTAATGTTCTTTCCTATACATGAGTGTATTCCACTCATTCATTGTATCATAATGATCACCATTGATTATCTCATTTAAGTGGTGTGAATATATTCTAATTCTTCCATATTGAATATCTCGTCCTTTCTTGATAATCTTTGTTTGTAATTGATTTAGCTAGGTCTCCTGTGTAAGTTTATATGAAACATTGACATGGTATCAGAGCTAATATACTTGGAGAAATCCAGACAAGATAGAGAATAAGGAAAATCAAAGTTTCAGTGAGAAAAATCCCTGTAACAGATAGAGTCGACTCTTTCTTAGTCGAAAAGCACGACCATCGCACCTTCTCCCTGTCGAAAGGAGTGACCATCCCACCCAAACTTACGATATTTCCAATTCTAGAATGGTCGTAATCTAGACACTATAAAAGTGATACCTGGTCACTCTGTGTCTTAAGGAAAGGTGCAACCGCCTCTAAAAGTATGTTTTTCTGCAATGATTTCTCAATTTTTTCGCTTGCAGATTGAGAGTAAATTTTTAGGGTTTCTCAGAAACAGTGGGATAGATGGATACGACACCAATTCTTCATTCAAGGTTGGTGGTAATCCTCACATCATACAATTATTTTGATTGGAAGCCCAAGGATGAATTCCAACTCGAAAGGAAAGGACTGTCCAATTTGGCGATGGGGACAGAAACAAAACCTACATCAACAATTGAGAAGACCAAATGAGAAAACCGAAAGGATGAGGCCACATGGATTATTCTTGAATTGATTTGAACTGATTTATGGTTTCATTTTTCTGCATGTAAGACTCCAAATGAAATTTGGACCACCTTGGAAAGTATGTTTGGAAAGCAGGATGAGATGAGAGGTCATATGCTTGAGGTAGAGTTAAATACCTTAGATCATAAAAGTTTTTATAATATACATGATTTATTTATCAAGTTTAAATCTTTAATATTGAGCTTGGCATCTTGTGGTATAGATAAGTCTACACAAGTATACCAAATTATTCTAACAATCTGGGCTAAGTTAGGACCAAAATATGCTGTCTATGTCTCCACTTTCCATTCTGGCAGATATCTCTTGGGAACAAAGTGGAAGATGCCTACCATGGAGCAGTTCATTGATTCTCTCACACATGAGAAGGAAAAACTCATTCAGATGGGCCTAATCAAGGATCCCAAAGCACATGTATGATGGAAAAGGATCATCCAAACAAAAAGGATAGGGGAAAACACATCCAGATCCAAAGAAGGAGGGATATTCCAAACCCTTCAATGATTCTTCAGGTTCTAACGACTCTTCAGATTCCAAGAAGAAGAAGAAGAGAAAGTAGTGCACTTATTGCAATAAACCATATCATGAAGAATCTGCATGCATGAAGAAGCAAATCAATCTTATGGCACAGGTACTTCAACAGAACAACCTTGGAAATTTCATTCTAGAAGGAGTCAAGAAGCAGAAGGAAGAAGATCCCGCTACTAAGAAAGGTAATCATCATGCTCTTGTTGCAATTAATTCCTCATCCGATTCATGGATTATAGATTTTGGCGCATCACATCATATGGCAGCAAAAGAGGAGGTTTTCACTTCTTTGAGTTCATGCTCAAGACCCCCTATTCTCATGGGGGATGATACTCTACTAACAATAGCAGGAGAGGGAAGAGTGGAACTCCATAATGGTACTTTTGAGAATGTTTTACATGTTCCAAAGCTTTCTATGCATATGCTCTCAGTTTATCAGATTACTTGGAAAGGTAAAAAGGTTGAATTTACATTAGATTCAGTTTCTATACTTAAAATGCATGACAATTCCATTATTGAAATTGGTGAGGTGGATCACAAATCAAGGTTGTATAAATTCACTAAGTTTGGTGATGATGAATCCTATTTTATACTTTCACATAAGGAGAGTACTTTGCATGCACCTCTAGTGCAACATGCATATACTCTTGTGCTTCCATCAGTTCCATACACTCAAATTATGTACATGGAAATGAGAAGGTAGTACAGCCAGATAAGGAGCCAATGCCAAAGCTTCAACAGATGCCCAAGAGGGAAGATCCCATGCTTCATGCATTGAGTGTTCTTACAGAGAATCCATTGGATTCGAGTGACAATCAAGAGATAAGGTAGGATGAGGCAAAGTAGGAATATAAAAACAAACTTAGGATAACAACTGTATCCTAGTATGTGAAATATATAAATGTGGTATACTAGGACTTCATGATTGTAAATGAGTGAGAGACTAGCAATTTAGAGGGAAACACATATAAAGAGATTGCAAATGACAAATACTTATCAATTAGGGTTATAAGGAATTAAATGCAGAGAACATAATTCCTTACTTCTTGATATAATGAGACAACACATGCAATGAGATGTTAGTTTGCTAGCAAATTTTATCTAAAGACTATTCTAAGAAGTAGTTCCACAATCCAAGGTATGCAGTTTCAAGATTCAAGGAATTAAGGAAACATGAAAAAAGGGCCCTTATATTCATACTATTATTGAAAATTAGTTCCAGAATTCGAGGCAGAACTTCAAGCATTCGATGAGGATAAAAGTAGCAGCTGAAGACTTCTTAAAAGGGGTTAGAGGTTGGATATTTTGGTACCATAGGCTAGGTTTTATGTAATGAGCTTGAGGGGCCATTAACTATAAATTTTTGGAGTTTGAGGGAACCATTCATGGATTCACCTCTTAGTTATATAGAGCCTTGCTTTTCCTCTATTTTCTGTATTAAGCTTCTCATGCTACATCTTTGTTCTTTTCTCGTCATTTGAATGAATTTGCAAACAAAAATTTGGTACGACCACCACTGTTGTTAATCAATCAAGAGATTGCATAATGTAAGTCACAAGCTAGATTTGTGTGAGTTGAAGATAAATCAAATATAGTTTGTGTTACATCTAGTTTTATCATCTTTATTTTGCATGAAGTATTTATGCATATAAAGAGTTTCAGATGATAACAATTTTAGTCCATTTCAAACTTGTTTTTTGTTCCTTCAATATATACATTTTCATACACCAACAAGTTACTTTTCTAAGTGTTATAATGTTGGATTCATTATCACGCCCAACTTTTATAGTTATCAATTTGTTGGATTCATTGTTTTAAATTCCCAACAAACCATTCTTTCCTCATCTAAATTTTATAGTGACTTCCTCACTCACTGTCAAGATTGTGATTAATTGTTACCCTCCTTTTTATTTCATCTACCATAATTAGCTTTCATGCTTTGTTGAATGAGGCTATGTTCCCAATGGAAAGTCTTTCAATATGAGAGGCTTACGATATTTTTATTCACTTTGTTGTCATTATTATCCTCAACCCTTTTTATCCTTTTCTTTATTCATATAAATATGGCATCCCGAGCTTAATGTTGAAGAGTTGCTGCTTAGTGATAGTGGGCAGTCAATTGTCTTAAATCTGATGAGGGGCCCCCCTTTGGTCCAAGACCCAACTTGTGGCATAAAGTAGGTTTTGAGATGCCTTGGAATAGTTCCTAAGAAGTTGATAACATCTCAAGGTTACAACCTCTTTTTGGCGCTGTTGCCGTGGAGCGAAGTTTTGTAATATTTTCCTTGGGACAGAACAAAGATCAAATCTAGTTCTTGAAGGAAAACAAGGGTTAGGCACAGGCTATTTGGTTATTCACCCAATGACTCCACTATGATTCCACTGGTTTTCAAATGACAAGTTCATTTGCTACTAAAATAGTTGCAAGGTTTTCTCCTTTTGATTTTTCAAATATAGCTAGCTTTCCTAATACTATGACTAGCACAAAAGAATGGGTATACAACCTTCCTAGATTCATAGAAAATAATGATGATAGTCATGCATAACATTTGAAGGATTTTTATTCATACATGCATTAGTTGATTATTTCTTATGAAGATGTAAGCTAATGAAAATGTTTATGATATCTTTGGATGGAGATGCTCGACAATGGTACAAATCTTTACTTGTTGCTTGTATTGCTTCACTAAAGGACATGCATTGTTTCATTCTTATTACAAAAGGTTTTATCCATAGCTTCTTTTTAAAGATTGTTGTGAGCGATCTCAATTAAATGTTTTTTTAGCAAAAAAGATCAAGAAAATTTATATGAATAAGGTAATGAAGATTTTCATGTTGAAGAAGATATCTCTGAGAATTTTCAAGAAGTTCCCAATAGTCTTCATAATGTCTTGGGTATTCAAGAAGAGTTCAGTCACGTATTTTCTAAATAAACTTTGGTCTCAAATCCTTGTTAATACCAACTTGTCTATGAGAAATATATGCAATCATTTTCTAAAGAGGTAGTAGACACAATATATAAAAATAAATATTTGAAGTTGATATTCCATTTATTGTTGATTTCTTTTCAAAACAAGAACCAAATGAAGATGGTAATGATAGTTAATACACCAGTCTATGATGTATATGAAGGATATCATAATGAAATTGTTGAAAATTCAATTTCCCATGAAAAATACATGCAAATATTCTTTGATGTAGCAAAAAAAATTGAAGGACAAATTTCTACATTAGCATGTTCAGAAATTTACAGAGAACTGGATGAACAAAATGCTTACAACCCTGATAGTGAAGGAGATATTTCTACTGGATTGCATGAAGAAGCACCTCTGGACCGTTCTCATATGAATGCATCCGAAAGTTGTCAAGAAGGTTCAATACCGTAATACCCTGGTTTTGAGTCCCCAGATTAAATAATGTGTTTTGTTTACTTTATGAAAGGTCAAAGCTCCCAAACAATTAAAAGAGACCGGAGTGCCTAAGAAATGCAATGCTTTGATCATTATTAATAATAAAATACATCACTGGCTGCCATATGGACAAGGGAAAGTGTTATAGGGGGCCATGATTCCATGAGAGAGGGGGCCTAAGGGGCCAAGTCTTTTTATTATATTTTATTTACCCATAATTGTTTTAATGGAGAGAAGTGGTTACAAGAGCTTCTTGGGGAGTGCCATGTGGTTCTTGATTTCCAAGTAAGTATATAAAACCATATTTGGACTATTTGGGGGTTCACACTCTTCATTGTGTTCACTCTCTCCATTCACTCTTTTCACTTCTTCATTATTTCTCATTCATCCTTGGTCTTGGACGGGCAAGGAAAAACAAATTGCTAAGGAAGAAGCCATTGTTTGCTAACTGTAATAAGTATTGGTGTATTCCAACCATGAATTTTCGCTTGCATGGCTGAGATGCATTGACACGTGCTAAAATTTGTACACAACTATGAATACTGAGAGTCCCAGCATGGAGATTCTTTACCAGATGCACTAGAGCCCTGGAAAGAAGTGGATAACCAAGGGGACTGTGTGGTAGTGAAGGGGGTTAATTTTCTATGGGTGGTGTAGGCTGGAGAGAAGAGAGATGGTATATTTTGGATTGTTGTGTGTTGAGAAACCTATGAGAACTTGAGTGTTGACTGGTTTGGGAAGCTGAGTGACACCCCAGAACTGTCCTTGTGGATTAATAGCTCTGGTTCGGGGTTGACTAGTTGTTGAGACTTGGAACAACATTGTCTATGGTTGGGTGGAACGTCCTTGGTCTACAGCTAGTTGGTGATTGATTTTGTTTAAGACAAGTGCTCTCTGCCATGTGTTTCTATGCTTGTATATTTATTTTCATTGTGTATTAACTATTATCTCTGAGATTCATTTTTATAATATGCATGCTTGCTGATTCTTGATGTGCATTTCATATTGTCTATTTCTTTTATGTTGTAGCATGAATCTTGATTATTGCATGTGAGTATTCATGCTTCTTTATTAATTAAATGTTATTAGAATTTCAAAATCAATTTTTAAAATACGTTTTTGAAGTAGTGTGGCCAAATTGTGGGTGGATGGGTACATTACAGACTGGTATTGGGCTGATGGAGTGAAGATCAATGGTACACATTACTTCCAACTTGAGATCGACAATGCAGATTTCACTTAGGAAAATCTTGTTTCACAATTTAAAAAAAAAAACCTCAATTCTGGGGCCATTTTCCTATTTTGGTCATAAATGGAGAAAACTAAGTCGGATTGAGATGAAACTTATGTGTTTTTTATAAAAATAGGAGATATACAAAAGTGACAGAGTGGGCCTTTGTCCAATTCTGCTTGGGTTTGTCAGATATTGCAAAATAATGGTTTTTAAAGAGCTGGGTCCAGATCGTTCGTAGATGTCCAGATTAATATGAAACTCTTTGGGAGAGTCTAGAAAGAAGACATGGAGATAAATCACAAAGGAGCTGAGTAAATCCTAAGGGGATTGGAATGGGGATGCTGAAATAGGCAAAAATCCACTATTTCGGGCCACTTTTTTGGGATTTTCAGAGGAAGAAAAGTGACCCTAGATGACAAACATGGAAAATTTTATTTAGTCAACATTTCGTATAATTATCAATACAAATAAATTTGGTTTAGTGATTTTTTTCTTTCCATAAGTGCATCGATTAAGAGATAGCCATTTTTGCTAAAAAATCTAAGTCTGGAAAAATGGGTGATAAGGGACAAAGTTGAAGATTCCAGATTGTCTCATACACAAGTTTCTCTAGTTCATGACATGTTTTCTTCTGCACTTTTCAGAAGTTGACCTTTCAATAAAAATTGGACCAGTGGAGAAATTACATAAATGGGGTGAAAGTGGCCATTTTAGAAAGTTGCAACTTTTAGCTCAGAGATCAGATTGGGGAATGAGTATAGTCGTTGGAAATCAGATTCAAAAGAGAATAACCTTAAATTATGATAATTTGGAGAATGATTATATATTGGTTCACAAATTGAGCAGAAAAAAAACCTGTAGCATTATTTGACAAAATTTCTATAATATGCATAATTCTAACAAAATGGTTGCTTGCACATTTTGCAGAATTAGGGGATATAAACATATCAATTCAAGATAAGAATACATATTTGGGACATGGAGGAAGGAGAGAGAGACTTCAGTCATGATAAAGAATCCAATGATCAAAATATCAGTGTTGGTAATGCATAGATTGAATCAAATGGGCACAAGAGAAGAGGGGAACAAGAAACATTAATAGAGACTATGAAAAGCCTGAGATTATAAGTAAAAAGTTACAAAGAAGACAATGAGAGGTTGAGGAGAGAACAAAATCAAATAAATGCTCAAGTGATGCCAATCCTAAATCAAGTGCATAGGCAAGCAAGGAATGGACCAGACTCAAGACATGAGGAAGAAGACAAATATCATGAGAGAAGAGATAAATACAAAAGAGATGGTCATTCTAGAAGTTCTAGAAAAAATATAGAAATCACTCACCTCCTTACTCAACAAGAAAATTTTATGCATCTGGAGACTCCATAAGCAATGCATAAGTGTCTCCTATTAGACACCAAATAAGAAGACATGAATTAGACAGTTTGCAAGCACAACTAAGAAAGCTTAATCCACCATCCTTTGATGGTGAAAGAGAAAGGGAAGATGATACTGAAGCCTTGTTTCTTGGAACCATGAAGTATTTTCAGTTGCACAACTACTCATCTAACCTAGAATCCATAATTACCACATACCATTTGCATGGGAAAGCTGTTATGTGGTGGGATCAACTGCAACAAGTTGAGCACATTAATGAGAGAAGGATCACTTGGAAGCAATTTAAGAGATATTTTCAGAAGGAGTATCTTTCATAGAACTTTTATGACAAGAAAAATCAAGAGCTCTTTGAACTCAGGTTGGGAAGCATGACCATGGTAGAATATGGAAATAATTTCTTGGTATTGTTGAATTATGTGGGGTTTATCAAGGATGAACAAGTGAAGATACAAATATTTTTGAGTGGACTGGCATCATTTTATAAAGAGAATATTCAATATAATGAACCTAATACTTTGACAGAGACCATCGGGAAGGATAAATACCTATATGATCAAGGAAAGCGAAGAGAATCCATGCAAAAATATTGGAAGGATATGAAGAAAGAGAAATATGATCAGATAAGGAAATGATTGAAACCTCATTTCAACATAAAAGTCCAAATAAAAATCAGAAAGAATAGTCTACTAAGAATTAATCCAAGAAGGAAGAATCCTTGGGAAAAAGAGGAAGACCATCAATCCAATGTTGGGGGTGCGAAGAAAATGATCTATACAAGGATTTCCGTCACATAGGAGAAAAAGTGAAGACTATGGACCCCATCCAAGAGTCTACAAAAATAGAAGACATGGGAGGAATATATGCAGCCTTAGAATATCAATAAGTAGAGTACCAATTGTTCTAGGTAGAAATTGGTGGCCACCCACCTATTCCAACTGTCTCCTTTTGACAGTTTTAGTTCAACACGTTCTTTTGTAATTATTTGTAATTGTGGGTTCTACACTTTCATGGTTGTCTGAAGCCCTACACAACTATCGGGTGGAGATTGGTGGCCTCCCACCTAATCCAACTGGATTATTTTGGAAGTTTTCATGTCAGTACATCTTTATGTACTTCCAGGGCCGTCTTGGGGCCCTAAACAATGTTTTTTTGGCTTGCCATAATCAAATTTTAGACAGAGTCAGATTTTGATGGCATAATTTGTAGTTCTTGAAAATACATTTCCAATGGGCTATCACGCACCTAAAACAAAGGTCATATGCAAAATTTATGACCCTGGGAAGTTGAGGTACTAACTTGCCCATCGGGGCCCACATAACTTTCGGCGTTTCATCTCCTAGGGTTAGGTTTTTAGATGTCTATGGTTTTGGAATTCATTAATAATGTTAAAAAGGCCTCTAGAGCCTCATTGTAATCATTCTGCTCAGATGGATGCGTGTAGCAACCACATCTATTCTTAGATATAACTACCACCATTCAAGCAAGTTGTTTTCAGTTCTCCAGTTTTATAGTTTCAACCTATTTTATTTATTCAATAAAAGTTATTGTTCATTGGATGTCTGTTGTTTTTCTCTGTATCTCTGTGTTATTGTATTCAGTCTATTATTTATTTTGTTCTGATCATAAATCCATATTAGTGGTATCAGAGTGGCCTGCTCTTCATTTATTTTTCTTCATGCATGTCCCCAACAAGGTCTGGGTACAAGAAGTTGGGACTCAAACCAGTCGAGCCTTTGCAAGACCGGTCACGCCGAGTTTGACAACAACTCGTGAGGGGCAAGAAGAAATATGATGGATCAGGAGATCCTTTTAAAATTTTTCTCGAGGAAGCCCTTGCACGAAAAAGGAACGAAATGATGGAAAAATTTACACAAATCCTTTGGCGACTGCCCACAAGAGACACATCTTCATCAAGTGACCATGCAACCCCCTTCAAGGTACAAGTAAATTTTGATATTCCATTATTTGAAGGACTGATAGATGAAAATGCTATAGATAAATGGTTGAATATGCTCGAATGGTATTTTTCGGTCCATAATTTTTCTAATAGGGAAAATATTACTTTTTCACTCCTCAAGGCCATCCCTCATGTTAAGGACTGGTGGGATACTTACTCTGAACAAAGGGCCATAGAGGAATCTGCAATATTTATGGTCACCCCCACATGGGATTTCTTCATGGATACCATTAAAGAACAATACTATCATGTTGGAAGCTACGAGGACCAATACATAAGATGGACCACCCTGCGACAGGAAAGGGACCAGACAATACCAGATTTCACCAATAGTTTCCATACCTTGTGCACCAAATTGGGTATCAAAGACTCTGAACAAAATCTGGTGCTCAAATATTGTGGCTGTCTGCATAGATACATTCAAACAGAAATAGATTTTCTGGACATTGCATCATTGGGCATGACTTATAGATATGCTGTCAAGGTCGAGCAGGAATTTAAGAAAAAGAGGTGAGATTTTGGATCTACAAACTCCTCACAACTGAAGCAGGGAAAAGGTGGCCCCAAACCACCAAACAAGGGACATAGAAAATATGGCCACTCTCAGGACAACCAGTCCAAGCCTCAACACAAGAAGGGTAATGAGAAGTCGAATAAGGACATGGAAAAGTGGTGTGAATACCATAAAATCCCTTGGCATAACACCAAAGAATGTCACTCCAATCAGTCACTGGTCACCGAGATGAAAGATTCCAAGTCAAAGGTAGATTCTGACTCTGAATCAAATCCAGAAGGAGGGAAGCGGATTATGAATGTCGAACCTAGCGCCACTATCACTACCACCAAAGTCTAGCCAAGCAAACCAAAAGAACCAGAGGAATGGGAGCACCTCTTTCACTCATATATGTGGGTAAAGGGGGCTCTGCTTCATTTAATTGTCGATAGGGAAAGTTAGAAGAACCTGATGTCAGCAGAGGTCATCAAGCAGTTGGACCTATTGATGACACTACACCCGCAACCCTACACCACTGGTTGGCTTTGCCAAGGATGAGATCTCTGTGTCAACCAACAATGTCATCTTCCCTATGACATCAAGCCCTTCAAATATGAGGTATTGTGAGATATTTCTCCCCTTGAAGGTTGTGATGTTCTTTTAGGACAACCATATTTGTGGAAGAAACATGTTGTGTATGAGTCTAGACCCCGTAGTATTATTATTACTTTGGGTAGACAATTGTACATGATACCAGAGTTAGCGTTGCCTATTTGTATTTCTTTAATATCTGCTAAGCAATGCAGTAAGGTCATTTCATAGACCAGGAAGTTCGTCTTCTTTGTGATATGTGCTCACAGTAAGCAGAAGGTCGCCGCCACATCTGTGACCTCTACACAAAGCCTATCTTTGCAGAAGAAGAAAGTGGACAGAATCATGGAAGATTACAAAGACATCTTCTCCCCACCCACCAGGGTACCGACACATTGCCAAGTTAAGCAACCAATTGATCTAACCCCTGGTGCACTTTTGCCTAATGGATCAATTTATCGTCGCTTGTTGATGCAAAATGATGAAATCAAGCATCAGATATAAGAGATTCTTCAAAAGGGGCACATCAGACCCAAATCATCCCCTTGTAGAAGCCCAATTGTACTGGTGCAGAAGAAAGACGAGACCTAGCGACTCTACATTGATTACAGATCATTAAACAAAATCACAGTTAGGAACTGGTACCCAATTCCTTGAATTGTTGACCTTCTTGACCAACTCAAGGGGGCCAATTTCTTCAACAAGATTGACCTAAAGTCTGGCTACCACCAGGTTCCCATTGAACTAAATGATGTATGGAAGACAACTTTCAAATCTAAAGAAGGTCTATTCGAATGGCTGGTCATTCCCTTTGGCCTAACAAATGCACCAACAACTTTCATGAGGTTGATGGATGATGTATTGAGACCCTTCACCAAATATTTTGTGGTGGTATATCTGGATGATATCCTCATCTTCAACAGAACTTGGGAGGAGCACATGCAACACATTCAATAGGTTTTGAGCACTCTGCGACAATATAATCTATATGCCAACTTGGAAAAATGCTCCTTTGGCATGAACATGGTCCAATACTTGGGATACATTGTTGATGAACATGGGGTACATGTGGATCTAGCTAAGATCCAAGTCATCAATGACTGGCTAGCCCTGACCACACTATCCAAGATTTTTTGGACTTGCATGGGCCCTTAGCCAAGTGACTAAGGGCGGTGGCAAGGAAAAGTTTGCATTGGGGAAGGAACAACAATGACCATTTGATGATCTGAAGCATCACTTGTGCTCATCTCCAATACTCTCCTTACCCGATCCGCAACATTTGTTTGAGATTGAGACTGATGCATATGACTATGTTGTAGGCATAGTTCTCACTCAACACGGTCATCTGGTAGCATACCATAGTGAGACACTCTTAGATACTATCCGAAAATACCCCATCTATGACAAAGAAATGTATTCCATTGTACAACTTGCTTGTCATTAATGGAAACATTACATTTTGGGAAAGGAGATAATCATCCACACTGATCACAAGCCTATGCAGTTCATACCGACATAGGGGAAGTTGTAGAACAACTGCCATCAGAAGTGGTCCACATACTTGCAACATTTCCATCTCAACATCAAGTATAAGACATGAAGCACAAATCACGTTGTTGACTACCTCATTCGACCTCTCCTGGCTGCACTCACCACTGTGCTCCATTCCTTTGGACATGAGGCATATGAGTGGCCCCAACTTTATCAGCAAGATCTTGACTTCGCCACCACCTATCAGCTCTTGGGTACAGGCACGGATGTCACCAATTTTCACATTGAGGATGGACTGTTATTCCATTTGGGCCACCTCTATGTTCTTGCAAGAGAGCGTGCAAAGATGATTTTGGAGGCTCACTACAGTCGAATGGTAGGAAATTTTGGCATGGAGAAAACTGTGGTTGTTCTACATAAACATTTTTATTGGCCAAAACTTCGACAAAACATCAACACATATATCAGATCTTGCACTGCTTGTGCCATTGCCAAGCCAACCATCAAGAAGCAATGGTTATACACCTCTCTTTTTACTCTAGAGAGGCCTTGCGAATCCATATCAATGGATTACATGTCTGGCCTTCCATCCACCAAGCAAGACAATGATTTCTTATTTGTGGTGGTTGATCAATTTTCAAAGATGGCCATTCTCACAGGCTACAAGAAGAGAATCACATCGACAGATACTACCAAGCTCTCTTTGAATGAGTGTGGGTCCATTTTGGGATACCATAGACCATCATTTCCGATCGAGAAAAGAGGTTCCTTAGCACTTTTTAGTTGAGTCTCTGGTCATTGTTGGACACCAAGCTCAGTAAATTCACTGCCTTCCACCCTCAAACCGATGGCCAGATAAAGGTTGTCAATCAGATGATTGTGCACATTCCACACATGTATAAATCTAAGCATCCATGTACATGGGATGAGAGTCTTCCCTATGTTCAACACAGCTACAACATGGATCTCCATAGCTCCACCGACCATATCCCATTTTAGGTGGGGCTAGGATTCCAACCCTTGGGTCCCATGATGTTGTGCTACCTCTTGCAAACACACAGACATAATCTTCCCATGTTCAATCTGAGGCCGAAAAAGCCACCAGATTCATTGAGTGGATTCAACACATCCGCCAACAGGTCCATGAGATTTTGTAGAAAGCAAATGCTAAGTACAAGCAATGTCATGGTCAACACCGAGTACCACATAAATTTCAGGTGGGAGACAAGGTCTGGTTACATTTGCAGAAAGAATGCCTTGTAGGGCCCCATCAGAACCTTCATCCACTTCGCTATGTGCCTTACACTGTTACCAAGGCTATGTGAGACAATGCTTTTGAGCTCAACACTCCCCCCTTCCTTGGATTGCACCAAGTGTTCAATGTGGACCTCCTCCAACCATATTTTCCACTATTATTGGACACCTCAAAGATAGGAGAACAATTGACACCAATAGAGCTCAACCATGACTGCATGGAACATGCATCCACTAATCACATAATGGAAACATAGGTCAAAGGCACTCACTGGAAAAGGATCCAATTTTATTGGGTTGTCAAGGTAGGGTAGCTCCTGCACCAAGGAAAATGGTTCACACAGGGCCAAATTTAGTAGAAATTTCCTCACATTATAGGGGCACTCAATGCAATGGAGACCATTTCTTCCTAAGGGGGGAGGACTGATCTAGGTGGATATTGGTGGCCACCAACTTATTCCAACTAGCTCCTTTTGACAATTTTAGTTCAACACATTCTTCTTTAGTTCTTTGTAATTGCGGGTTCTACACTTTTGGGGCTATCTGAAGCCCTACACAACTGTCAGGTGGAGATTGGTGATCGCCCACCTAATCCAACTACCTTATTTTGGAAGTTTTCATGTCAGTACATCTTTTTGTACTTCCAGGATCGTTTTGGGGCTCTGAAAAATGTTTTTTTGGCTTACCATAGTCAAACTGTAGATGGAATCAGATTTTGATGACATAATGTGTAGCTCTCTAAAAGACCTTTCCAATGGGCTATCATGCACCTAAAATAGAGGTCATATGAAAAATTTACGACCCCGGGAAGTTGAGGTACTAACTTACCCATCGGGGCCCACATAACTTTTGGCGTTTCATCTCCTAGGGTTAGGTTTTTAGATGTATAGGGTTTTGGAATTCATGAGTAATGTTAAAAAGGCCTCTGGAGCCTCATTGTAATCATTATGCTCAAACATATGCACATAGCAGCCACATCTCTTCTCAGAGATAGCTACCACCATTCGAGCAAGTTGTTTTCAGTTCTGCAATTTTAAAGTTTCAACCTATTTTATTTATTCAATAGAAGTTATTGTTCATTGGATGTCTGTTGTTGTTCCCCATATCTCTGTGTTATTGTATTCAATATGTTATTTATTTCGTTATGCTTATAAATCCAGATCACCAATCTAATATGATTGAAGGAAGGTAAGGTCATTAATCATCCCATTGCCATCTCAATTGATTAAGGAGAAATCCATTGTTACATTGATCCTAAAATAGTGGTCAGATTAGATTTCGAGAAAATTAAGCTTGAGAAGTCAAGTTTCGTTCATCTAGCCACTGGAACCAAAATAAGGATCAATGAGATGGTAAGAGGTTGTCCAATAAGTCTTAATGGAGTGAATACGAATGCTGATATGAATATCATCCCATTAGGATCTTATGATATCCTAATTGGAATAGATTGGTTGGACAACCACCATGCTATCCTAGATTGTCATAACAAGACATTTACATGTCTTGATGAAGAAGGAAAACAAAGCATTTTGAAAGGAATTCCAAGACCCATTTCTATAAGGGAGATTTCAACCTTATAGTTGAAGAGATGTTTCAGGAAAGGATGTCAATTATATGTAGCTCATATGGGGGAGCCAGAAAAGACAAAAGGGCCAAGCCTTGAATATTTTCCAGTATTGCAAGAGTTTGAAGATGTATTCCAAGAAATACTGGGATTGCCCCAAAAGAGGGAAATAAATTTCTCTATTTATTTTGTACCAGGAGCTGCACCAATATCAAAAAATCCTTACAGAATGAGTACACCTAAATTAAAAGAATTACAAATGCAATTGGAAGAATTGTTGAAGAAGGAGTACATATGCCTAAGTGTTTCACCTTGGGGAAAACCAATACTCCTTGTCAAAAGGAATGATCGAACCTTGAGGATGTGTATCGACTTTATACAGTTGAATAAATCCAGGGTGAAGAACAAATACCCTCTACCTAGAATTTATGACCTTTTTGATCAACTAAGAGGAGCAAAGTTATTTTCAAAAATATACTTGAAATCAGGATACCATCAGGTAAGAATCAAGGAGGAAGACATCAACAAGACAACATTTAGAACTAGGTATGAAAATTATGAATTTGTAGTGGTACCCTTTGGACTAACCAATGCACCAACTGACTTTATGTGCTTAATGAATGACATATTAATAAATTATCTTGATAAGTTTGTCATTGTGTTTTTGGATGACATAATTATTTATTCTAAGTCAGAGGAAGAGCATGAACATCACTTGAGGTTGGCGTTGCAAGTGCTGAGAGAACATCATCTTTATTCCAAGCTTAGTAAGTATTCTTTTTACTGAGAAGAAATCCATTATTTGGGACACATTGTTTTAGAAGAAGGTATAGTAGTAGATCTAGATAATATTGAATCCAATAGAGGATGACCAATGCCTAGGAATGTTTCAGAAATCTAACCTTTTATGGGATTAGTCAGATACTACATGAGGTTTATAGTAGGGTTCTGTAATATTGCTCATCCCATCACTTCTTTTCAAAAGAATGGAATTAAGTTTGAATGGACAATAGAGTGTGAAGTGAATTTTAATTTGTTAAAATAATTAGTTACCAGTGCACCTATTTTAAAGATTGCTGATTGAAATAAGAATTTTGTGGTATGTACAGATGTATGCAAGGAAGGACTTGGTGGAGTCCTCACTCAAAATGGACATGCCATTAGCTATGAGTCTATAAATCTTAAAGAAAATGAGAGGAATTATGCCACACATGATTTGGAGCTTGTTGCCATAGTTCATGCATTGAAGATGTGGAGGCATTGTCTCATGGGAAATATATTTCAATTAAGGACATACCATAGTGGTCTAAAATATATTTTTGAACAACCAACTTTGAATGCTAAGAAAACAAAATGGCTATAATTTTTAAGTGAGTACGACTTTGACATCAATCATATCAAAGGAAAATAAAATAAAGTTGCCAATGCACTCAACATAAGAGTACATCTCATGCATGCTACAACCATTAATATGCATCGATCAGATTTGAAGAGCAGAATTTTAGATGTTGTTGTTACATATCAGCATCACCTATAGGTAAAATAAATTTTACAACAAGAAAATGTACAACATAAAATTAAATAATATGAGATTAAGGAAGATGGATTAATTATGCATAAGAATATAATTTATGTTCCTAGTTCATGAGAACTTAGGAATTTGGTGTTAAAATAAATGCATAATGTTCGATATGCCAGACATCCCGGTTACCAAAAAACAATTGCAGCAGTAAGAAGCCAATTCTTTTGGCCAGGAATGAAGAAGGATGTTGTTGATTACATTGCTAGAGGTATGGAATGTTAGAGAGTGAAGGTATATAATATACACCCAACGAGTTTGCTACATCCATTGCCAATTCCAGAGAAGAAATGGGAAGTGGTAACCATTGATTTTATAACTACGTCTCCTAGGACAACTCGACAACATGATTCAATAATGGTAGTGGCCGATAAATTTAAAAAGTCTACTCATTTTGTTCCTGTGAAAATGACTCAGACAACAACTAATATTGCATAAATTTACATGAGGGAAAATGCTAGGTTGCTTTGAATACCTAAGGAAATTGTTTTAGACAGAGACACAAAGTTTACTTCAAATATCTGGATGAAATTATTTAAAGGATTTGGTACAAATCTGAACTTTAGCACAACATACCATCCACATTCAAATGGGTAGTCAGAGAGAGTCAACCAAGTGATTGAAGACATGTTGAGAATGTATGTGATGGATAATCCATCTAAGTGGGAATATTTCTTGCATTTGGTTGAATTTTCCTATAATAATGGGTATCAAGCTTCATTGAAGATGATCCCATTTGAAAATTTGTATGATAGGAAATGAAATACTCTAGCGAGTTGGGAAAACCCAACCAACAAAGTAGTACTTGGGCCTAAATTTCTCAAGGATATGGAAGACCAGATGGTTAAAATTAAGCAGAATTTGAAGGCAACACAATATAGACAGAGAAGTTATGAAGATAAGAATAAGACAAATAGATAATTTAAAGTGGGAGAGAATGTGCTTTTGAAAGTGAATCCCAAGATGATCCAGGTGGATATTGGTGGCCACCCACCTATTTAGATAAGATGATCCCAAGATGATATCATAGATAAGCTACCAGCACCCTAGCAAGTTTATTTCCATTCTGTCTGTAAGCATATTTCAGTCATTTGTTATTAATGAAATGAAGTCTTATTTCCGCTACATCTCTGTGTTTATGTGTATTTCTGTATTTCATTGTGTTCCTACATAAATCTCGATCAGTGGTATCAGAGCGGTCTACTCATTCTTGATCCTTCTTTACATGTCCCCAACGAGATCGGGGTATAAGGAGTTGGGGATCGATCTGGTTGAACCTTTGCAAGATCAGCCTCGCAAACTCCGACGACCGCCCATGGGGGAAGAAAAGAAAGATGAGGGAGCAGGAGATCCTATCAAAATGTTGCTTGAGGAGGCCCTTAAGAAACAAAGGAACGTGATGATGGACAACTTTGCCAAGATTCTTCAACGGATTCTGACTGGCAGCGCATCGACATCCAGAAGCCACTCTGGAGGCACCACTCCTTTTAAGGTACAAGTAAACTTTGACATTACCATATTTGACGACCAAATAGATGCAGATGCCGTAGATAAATGGTTGAATCTGTTAGAAGTATATTTCTCGGTTAATGACTTTTCCGACCGAGAAAAGATTATTTTCTCACTCCTCAAAGCCGCCCCCCATGTCAAGGACTGGTGGGAAACCTACTCGTAGCAAGAGGGCGAGGGAGAACCCTCTTTGTTCTCGACCGCACCCACTTGGAATTCTTTTCGAGATGCCATCAAGGAACAATATTATCCCGTGGGGAGCTATGAGGACAAATACATACAATGGACTACGTTGCAGCAACAAAGGGACCAAGATGTGCATGAGATGACGAATTTGTTTCATACCCTATGCACAAAGTTGGGTATCAAAGATTCAGAGAAACATTTGGAGTTAAAGTACCACAGTTGTCTACACAGATACATTAAGGAGGAAATGGAGTTCCTCAACATCTCCTCACTTGGTGTGGCATACCAATATGCTACCAAGATTGAGTAGAAGTTTAAACAGAAGAAGCAAGACTTTGGGTTTGCAAATGAGAAGCAAGGGAAAGGTACTCCCAAACCGTAGAACAAAGGACCAAGCTAAGGTGGGGCAGCCCAGGAAAACTTGTTAAATCTACAAGCAAAGAACAACACCACGAAGCCAAAAAAGGACACAGGGAAGTGGTGTGAGTTCCATAAGAGCTCCATTCACAACACAAGTGAGTGTTGGGCCAAGCAGTCACTGGTAACCGAGTTGAAGGCTTCTGAATTGGATGCATGATACGACTCTGAATCAGAACCCGACAAGGGGAATGATAGGGGGAAGCAGATTATCGATGCAGAGCCCAACTCCACCGTTGCCACCATGAAGATTCATAAGTAGGAACCAAAAGATCCAGAGGAGGTAGAGCGTCTCTTCCATTCCAAGATTTGGGTAAAGGGTTCCCTGTTGCAGTTCATTGTCGACAGCGGGAGCCAGAAGAACCTCATCTTGGTAGAGGTTGTGAAGCAACTGGTCTTGCCAACCACAGTACACCCACAACCATACACCATTGGGTGGTTGCACCAAGGACGGGACCTTCACGTCAGTCAACAATGTTGCCTTCCATACAACATCAATCCCTTCACGGATGAGGTATTATGTGACATTTCCCCTCTTGATGTTTCTGATGTATTATTAGGCCAACCGTACTTGTGGAAGCGACATGCTATGTATGAGTCCAGGCCTCGTGCTGTTATTATCACTTTGGGCAATAAGCTATGTAGGATACCGAAGATAGCACTGCCTACCACCATCTCTTTGGTTACTGCAAAACAATGCAGTAAGCTCATTTCCAAAACTAGGAAATTTGTCTTCCTGATGATCCGCCCTCAGGGAAAGAGGAAGAATGTGGTCATGACCTCCAGAAAAGGCCCCGCTGCATGAAAACAATAGATGGATAAGGTCGTGGAGGAGTACGAGGACATCTTCACCTCCCCCGCAGGGGTGCCTCTACACTACTAGGTCAAGCACCCCATCAATCTGACCCCAGGTGCACCACTGCTTAATGGACCCATCTACCGACGCTC
>JASDQU010102315.1:384383-403419 GCA_032191745.1 Picea mariana | reverse complement strand
TTCCAACTGTCTCCTTTTGACAGTTTTAGTTCAACACGTTCTTTTGTAATTATTTGTAATTGTGGGTTCTACACTTTCATGGTTGTCTGAAGCCCTACACAACTATCGGGTGGAGATTGGTGGCCTCCCACCTAATCCAACTGGATTATTTTGGAAGTTTTCATGTCAGTACATCGTTATGTACTTCTAGGGTCGTCTTGGGGCCCTAAACAATGTTTTTTTGGCTTGCCATAGTCAAATTTTAGACAGAGTCAGATTTTGATGGCATAATGTGTAGTTCTTGAAAATACATTTCCAATGGGCTATCACGCGCCTAAAACGAAGGTCGTATGCAAAAGTTATGACCCCGGGAAGTTGAGGTACTAAATTACCCATCGGGGCCCACATAACTTTTGGCGTTTCATCTCCTAGGGTTAGGTTTTTGGATGTCTATGGTTTTGGAATTCATTAATAATGTTAAAAAGGCCTCTAGAGTCTCATTGTAATCATTCTGCTCAGATGGATGCATGTAGAAACCACATCTCTTCTCAGAGATAACTACCACCATTCAAGCAAGTTGTTTTCAGTTATGCAGTTTTACAGTTTCAACCTATTTTATTTATTCAATAAAAGTTATTGTTCATTGGATGTCTGTTGTTTTTCTTCGTATCTCTATGTTATTGTATTCAGTCTATTATTTATTTTGTTCTGATCATAAATCTAGATTAGTGGTATCAGAGTGGCCTGCTCTTCATTTATTTTTCTTCGTGCATGCCCCCAACAAGGTCCAGGTACAAGAAGTTGGGACTCAAACCAGTCGAGCCTTTGCAAGATCGGTCACATCGAGTTTGACAACAACTTGTGAGGGGCAAGAAGAAATATGATGGATCAAGAGATCCTTTTAAAATTTTTCTCGAGGAATCCCTTGCACGAAAAAGGAACGAAATGACATAAAAATTTACACAAATCCTTTGGCGACTGCCCACAGGAGACACATCTTCATCAAGTGACCATGCAACCCCCTTCAAGGTACAAGTAAATTTCGATATTCCATTATTTGAAGGACTGATAGATGCAAATGCTATAGATAAATGGTTGAATATGCTCGAAGGGTATTTTTCGGTCCACAATTTCTCTAATAGGGAAAATATTACTTTTTCACTCCTTAAGGCCATCCCTCATGTTAAGGACTGGTGGGATACTTACTCTGAACAAAGGGCCATAGAGGAATTTGCAATATTTGCGGTCACCCCCACATGGGATTTCTTCATGGATACCATTAAAGAACAATGCTATCATGTTGGAAGCTACGAGGACCAATACACAAGATGGACCACCCTATGACAGGAAAGGGACCAGACAGTACCAGATTTCACCAATAGTTTCCATACCTTGTGCACCAAATTGGGTATCAAAGACTCCGAACGAAATCTGGTGCTCAAATATTGTGGCTGTATGCATAGATACATTCAAATAGAAATGGATTTTCTGGACATTGCATCATTGGGCATGACTTATAGATATGTTGTCAAGGTCGAGCAGGAATTTAAGAAAAAGAGGTGAGATTTTGGATCTACAAGCTCCTCACAACCGAAGCAGGGAAAAGGCGGTCCCAACCCACAAAACAAGGGACATAGAAAATATGGCCACTCTCAGGACAACCGGTCCAAGCCTCAACACAAGAAGGGTAATGAGAAGTCGAATAAGGACATGGAAAAGTGGTGTGAATACCATAAAATCCCTTGGCACAACACCAAAGAATGTCGCTCTAATCAGTCATTGGTGGCCGAGATGAAAGCTTCCAAGTCAGAGGCAGATTCTAACTCTGAATCAAATTCATAAGGAGGGAAGCAGATTATCAATGTCGAACATAGCGCCACTATCACTACCACCAGAATCTAGCCAAGAAAACCAAAAGAGCCAGAGGAATGGGAACACCTCTTTCACTCATAGATGTGGGTAAAGGGGGCTCCGCTTCATTTAATTGTCGATAGGGAAAGTTAGAAGAACCTGATGTCAGCAGAGGTCATCAAGCAGTTTCAACTATTGATGACACTATACCCGCAACCCTACACCACTGGTTGGCTTCACCAAGGATGAGATCTCTGTGTCAACCAACAATGTCATCTTCCCTATGAAATCAAGCCCTTCAAATATGAGGTATTGTTAGATATTTCTCCCCTTGAAGGTTGTGATGTTCTTTTAGGACAACCATATTTGTGGAAGAAACATGCTGTGTATGAGTCTAGACTCTGTAGTGTTATTATTACTTTGGGTAGACAATTGTACATGATACCAAAGTTAGCGTTGCCTATTTGTATTTCTTTAATATCTGCTAAGCAATGTAGTAAGGTCATTTCATAGATCGGGAAGTTTGTCTTCTTTGTGATATGTGTTCACAGTAAGCAGAAGGTCGCCGCCACATCTGTGAGCTCTGCACAAAGCCTATCTTTGCAGAAGAAGAAAGTGGATAGAATCATGGAAGATTACAAAGACATCTTTTCCCCACCCACCAGGGTACCGACGCATTACCAAGTTGAGCAACCGATTGATCTAACCCCTGGTGCACCTTTTCCTAATGGACCAATTTATCATCGCTCGCTGATGAAAAATGATGAAATCAAGCATCAGATATAAGAGATGCTTCAAAAGGGGCACATCAGGCCCAAATCCTCCCCTTGTAGAAGCTCGATTGTACTAGTGCAGAAGAAAGACGAGACCTAGCGACTCTGCATTGATTACAGATCATTAAACAAAATCACAGTTAGGAACCGGTACCCAATTCCTTGAATTGTTGACCTTCTTGACCAACTCAAGGGGGCCAATTTCTTCAACAAGATTGACCTAAAGTCTGGATACCACCAGGTTCCCATTGAACTAAATGATGTATGGAAGACAACTTTCAAATCTAAAGAAGGTCTATTCGAATGGCTGTTCATGCCCTTTGGCCTAACAAATGCACCAACAACTTTCATGAGGTTGATGGATGATGTATTGAGACCCTTCACCAAATATTTTTTGGTGGTATATCTGGATGATATCCTCATCTTCAACAGAACTTGGGAGGATCACATGCAACATATTCAGTGGCTTTTGAGCACTCTGCGACAACATAAGCTATATGCCAACTTGGAAAAATGCTCCTTTGGCATGAACATGGTCCAATACTTGGGCTACATTGTTGATGAACATGGAGTACATGTGGATCTAGCTAAGGTCCAAGTCATCAATGATTGGCTAGCCCTGACCACACTATCCAAGATTTTTTGGACTTGCATGGGCCCTTAGCCAAGTGACTAAGGGCGGTGGCAAGGAAAAGTTTGCATTGGGGAAGGAACAACAATGACCATTTGATGATCTGAAGCATCACTTATGCTCTTCTCCAATACTCTCCTTACCCGATCTGCAATAGTCATTCGAGATTGAGACTGATGCATATGACTATGTTGTAGGCACAGTTCTCACTCAACACGGTCATTTGGTAGCATACCATAGTGAGACACTCTTAGATACTGTCCGAAAATACCCCACCTATGACAAGGAAATGTATTCCATTGTACAACTTGCTTGTCATTAATGGAAACATTACATTTTGGGAAAGGAGATAATCATCCACATTGATCACAAGCCTATGCAGTTCATACCGACATAGGGGAAGTTGTAGAACAACTGCCATCAGAAGTGGTCCACACACTTGCAACATTTCCATCTCAACATCAAGTGTAAGACATGAAGCACAAATCACGTTGTTGACTACCTCATTCGACCTCTTGTGGCTGCACTCACCACTGTGCTCCATCCCTTTGGACATGAGGCATATGAGTGGCCCCAACTTTATCAACAAGATCCTGACTTCGCCACCACCTATCATCTCTTGGGTATAGGCGCGGATGTCACCAATTTTCACATTGAGGATGGACTGTTATGCCATTTGGGCCACCTCTATGTTCCTGCAAGAGAGCGTGCAAAGATGATTTTGGAGGCTCACTACAGTCGAATGGTAGGACATTTTGGCATGGAGAAAATTGTGGTTATTCTACATAAACATTTTTATTGGCCAAAACTTCGACAGGACATCAACAAGTATATCAGATCTTGCACTGCTTGTGCCATTTCCAAGCCAGCGATCAAGAAGCAAGGGTTATACACCTCTCTTTGTACTCTAGAGAGGCCTTGCGAATCCATATCAATGGATTACATGTCTGGCCTTCCATCCACCAAGCAAGACAATGATTTCTTATTTGTGGTGGTTGATCAATTTTCAAAGATGGCCATTCTCACAGCCTGCAAGAAGAGAATCACATCGACAGATACTGCCAAGCTCTTCTTCGAACGAGTGTGGGTCCATTTTGGGATACCACAGACCATCATTTCCGATCGGGAAAAGAGGTTCCTTAGCACATTTTGGTCGAGTCTCTGGTCGCTGTTGGACACCAAGCTCAGTAAATTCACTGCCTTCCACCCTCAAACCGATGGCCACAAAGAGGTCGTCAATCAGATGATTGTGCACATCCTGCACATGTATAAATATAAGCATCCACGTACATGGGATGAGAGTATTCCCTATGTTCAACACAGCTACAACGTGGCTCTCCATAGCTCCACCGATCATAGCCCATTTTAGGTGGGGTTGGGATTCCAACCCTTGGGTCCCATGATGTTGTACTACCTCTTGCAACCACACAGACGTAATCTTCCCATGTTCAATTTGAGGCCGAAAAATCCACCAGATTCATTGAGTGGATTCAACACATCGCTAACAGGTCCATGAGATTTTGTAGAAAGCCAATGCTAAGTACAAGCAATGTCGTGGTCAACACTGAGTACCACATAAGTTTTAGGTGGGAGACAAGGTCTGGTTACATTTGCAGAAAGAATGCCTTGTAGGGCCCCATCAGAACCTTCGTCCACTTCACTATGTGCCTTACACTATCACCAAGGCTATGTGAGACAATGCTTTTGAGCTCAACACTCCCCCCTTCCTTGGATTGCACGAAGTGTTCAATGTGGACCTCCTCCGACCATATTTTCCACTATTATTGGACACCTTAGAGATCGGAGAATAATTGACACCAACATAGCTCAACCATGACTGCATGGAACATGCATCCACTAATCACATAATGGAAACATAGGTCAAAGGCACTCGCTAGCAAATGATCCAATTTTATTGGGTTTTCAAGGTAGGGCAGCTCCTCCACCAAGGAAAATGGTTCACACAGGGCCAAATTTAGTAGAAATTTTCTCACCTTATAGGGGCACTCAATGCAATGGATACCATTTCTTCCTAAGGGGGGAGGACTGATCCAGGTGGATATTGGTGGCCACCGACTTATTCCAACTAGCTCCTTTTGACAATTTTAGTTCAACACGTTCTTCTTTAGTTCTTTGTAATTGTGGGTTCTACACTTTCGGGGCTATCTGAAGCCCTACACAACTGTTGGGTGGAGATTGGTGATCGCCCACCTAATCCAACTGCCTTATTTTGGAAGTTTTCATGTCAGTACATCTTTTTGTACTTCCAGGATCATTTTGGGTCTCTGAAAAATGTTTTTTTGGCTTACCATAGTCAAACTATAGATGGAATCATATTTTGATGACATAATGTGTAGCTCTCTAAAAGACCTTTCCAATGGGCTATCATGTGCCTAAAACAGAGGTCATATGAAAAATTTACGACCCCGGGAAGTTGAGGTACTAACTTACCCATCGGGGCCCACATAACTTTTGGCGTTTCATCTCCTAGGGTTAGGTTTTTAGATGTATAGGGTTTTGGAATTCATGAATAATGTTAAAAAGGCCTCTAGAGCCTCATTGTAATCATTATGCTCAAACAGATGCAAGTAGCAGCCACATCTCTTCTCAGAGATAGCTACCACCATTCGAGCAAGTTGTTTTCAGTTCTACAATTTTATAGTTTCAACCTATTTTATTTATTCAATAGAAGTTATTGTTCATTGGATGTCTGTTGTTGTTCCTTGTATCTCTGTGTTATTGTATTCGGTATGTTATTTATTTCGTTCTGCTCATAAATCTGGATCACTAATCTAATATGATTGAAGGAAGGTAAGGTCGTTAATCATCCCATTGCCATCTCAATTGATTTAGGAGAAATCCATTGTTACATTGATCCTAAAATAGTGGTTAGATTAGATTTCGAGAAAATTAAGCTTGAGAAGTCAAGTTTGGTTCATCTAGCCACTGGAACCAAAAGAAGGATCAATGAGATGGTAAGAGGTTGCCCAATAAGTCTTAATGGAGTGAATACTAATGCTGATATGAATATCATCCCATTAGGATCTTATGATATCCTAATTGGAATAGATTGGTTGGACAACCACCATGCTATCCTAGATTGTCATAACAAGACATTTACATGTCTTGATGAAGAAGGAAAACAAAGCATTGTGAAAGGATTTCCAAGACCCATTTCTATAAGGGAGATTTCAACCTTATAGTTGAAGATATGTTTCAGGAAAGGATGTCAATTATATGTAGCTCATATGGGGGAGCCAGAAAAGACAAAAGGGACAAGCCTTGAATATTTTCCAGTATAGCAAGAGTTTGAAGATGTATTCCAAGAAATACTAGGATTGCCCCAAAAGAGGGAAATACCTCTATTTATTTTGTACCAGGAGCTGCACCAATATAAAAAAATCCTTACAGAATGAGTACACCTAAATTAAAAGAATTACAAATGCAACTGGAAGAATTGTTGAAGAAGGGGTACATATGCCTAAGTGTTTCACCTTGGGGAAAACCAATACTCCTTGTCAAAAGGAATGATCGAACCTTGAGGATGTGTATCAACTTTATACAGTTGAATAAAGCCAGGGTGAAGAACAAATACCCTCTACCTAGAATTGATGACCTCTTTGATCAACTAAGAGGAGCAAAGTTATTTTCAAAAATATACTTGAAATCAGGATACCATCAGGTAAGAATCAAGGAAGAAGACATCAACAAGACAACATTTAGAACTAGTTATGGAAATTATGAATTTGTAGTGGTGCCCTTTGGACTGACCAATACACCAACTAACTTTATGTGCTTAATGAATGACATATTCATAAAATTATCTCGATAATTTTGTGATTGTGTTTTTGGATGACATAATTATTTATTCTAAGTCAGAGGAAGAGCATGAACATCACTTGAGGTTGGTGTTGCAAGTGCTGAGAGAACATTATCTTTATTCCATGCTTAGTAAGTATTCTTTTTACTGAGAACAAATCCATTATTTGGGACACATTGTTTTAGAAGAAGGTATAGTAGTAGATCTAGATAATATTGAATCCAATAGAGGATGACCAACGCCTAGGAATGTTTCAGAAATCAAACCTTTTATGGGATTAGTCAGACACTACATGAGGTTTATAGTAGGGTTCTATAATATTGCTCATCCCATCACTTCTTTTCAAAAGAATGGAATTAAGTTTGAATGGACAACAGAGTGTGAAGTGAATTTTAATTTGTTAAAATAATTAGTTACCAGTGCACCTATTTTAAAGATTGCTGACTAAAATAAGAATTTTGTAGTATGTACAGATGTATGCAAGGAAGGACTTGGTGGAGTCCTCACTCAAAATGGACATGCCATTAGCTATGAGTCTATAAATCTTAAAGAAAATGAGAGGAATTATGCCACACATGATTTGGAGCTTGTTGCCATAGTTCATGCATTGGCATTGTCTCATGGGAAATATATTTTAATTAAGGACAGACCATAATTTTGAATGCTAGGAAAACAAAATGGCTATAATTTTTAAGTGAGTACGACTTTGACATCAATCATATCAAAGGAAAATAAAATAAAGTTGCCAATGCACTCAACATAAGAGTACATCTCATGCATGCTAAAACCATTAATATGCATCGATCAGATTTGAAGAGCAGAATTTTAGATGTTGTTGTTACATATCAACATTACCTATAGGTAAAATAAATTTTACAACAAGAAAATGTACAACATAAAATTAAATAATATGAGATTAAGGAAGATGGATTAATTATGCATAAGAATATAATTTATGTTCCTAGTTCATGAGAACTTAGGAATTTGGTGTTAAAATAAATGCATAATGTTCGATATGCCGGACATCCCGGTTACCAAAAAACAATTGCAGCAGTAAGAAGCCAATTCTTTTGGCCAGGAATGAAGAAGGATGTTGCTGATTACATTGCCAAATGTATGGAATGTTAGAGAGTGAAGGAATATAGTATACACCCAACGAGTTTGCTACATCCATTGCCAACTCCAGAGAAGAAATGGGAAGTGGTAACCATTGATTTTATAACTACGTTTCCTAGGACAACTCGACAACATGATTCAATAATGGTAGTGGCCGATAAATTGAAAAAGACTACTCATTTTGTTCCTGTGAAAATGACTCAGACAACAACTAATATTGCATAAATTTACATGAGGGAAAATGCTAGGTTACATGGAATACCTAAGGAAATTGTTTTAGAAAGAGACACAAAGTTTACTTCAAATATCTGGACGAAATTATTTAAAGGATTTGGTACAAATCTGAACTTTAGCACAGCATACCATCCACAGTCAAATGGGCGGTCAGAGAGAGTCAACCAAGTGATTGAAGACATGTTGAGAATGTATGTGATGGATAATCCATCTAAGTGGGATTATTTTTTGCATTTGGTTGAATTTTCTTATAATAATGGGTATCAAGCTTCATTGAAGATGAGCCCATTTGAAAATTTGTATGATAGGAAATGAAATACTCTAGCGAGTTGGGAAAACCCAACCGAAAAAGTAGTACTTGGGCCTGAATTGCTCAAGTATATGGAAGACCAGATGGTTAAAATTAAGCAGAATTTGAATGCAACACAATATAGACAGAGAAGTTATGCAGATAAGAATAAGACAAATAGATAATTTAAAGTGGGAGAGCATGTGCTTTTGAAAGTGAATCCCAAGAAGAGCTCATTGAAGTTGGGAAAATGTACAAAGTTAGCAGCCATATTCTGTGTTTGATTTGAGATATTGGACAAAATAGGGCCAGTTGCATACATGCTTGCATTGCCTGCTTCCATGAATGTGCATAATGTACTTCATGTCTCTTTGCTAAAAAAGTATGTACATGATCCTAACCATGTTATTGATAGGAATTTGATTCAGGTGGAGAAAGAAGGACACTTTCAGGTCCACTCGATGTGCATATTGGACAAAAAATTCAAAATGTTGTGGAATCGAGTCATAGAACTGGTAAAAGTTCAAGGGACTTGCTACGGTCCTGGAGATGCTACTTGGGAGCATGAAGATTCCATGCAAGCAGAGTACCTGGGATTTTTTGAAGGATTTTGAAATTTTGATTTCTGTTTTGTATATGCACCGAGGACAGTGCCAAAATAAAGGGGAGGGGAATGTAATACCTCGATTTTGAGTCCCTAGATTAAATAATGTATTTTGTTTACTTTGTGAAAGGTTGGAGCACACAAACAATTAAAAGAGGTTGGAGTGCCTAGGAAATGTAATGCTTTGATCATTATTAATAATAAAATACATCGTTGGGTGCCAGACGGACAAGGACAAGAGTTATAAGGGGATATGATTCCACAAGAGAGGGTGCTTAAGGGGATAAGTCTTTTTATTATATTTTATTTATCCATAATTGTTTTAATTAAGAGAAGTGGTTACATGAGCTTCTTGGGGAAGGCCATGTGGTTCTTGATTTCCAAGTAAATATATAAACCCATATTTGGATTGTTTGGGGGTTCACACTCTTCATTGTGTTCACTCTCTCCATTCACTCTTTTCACTTATTCATTATTTCTCATTCATCCTTGATCTTGGCTGAGGAAGGAAAAACAAATTGCTGAGGAAGAAGACATTGTTTGCTAGTTGTATTAATGACCAGTGTATTCCAGCCATGAATTTGTGCCTGCATGCCTTAGATGCATTGACATGTGCTAAAATTTGTACACAACTACGAATATTGAGAGTCCCAACATAGAGATTCTTGACCAGATGCACTGGAGCCTTGGAAAGAAGTGGACAACTTGAGGGACTGCGTGTCATTGAAGGGGGTTCATTGTCTTTGGGTGGTGCAGGCTGGAGAGAAGAGAGCTGTTGTACTTTGGATTGTTGTGTGTTGAGAAACCTATGAGAGCTTAAGTGTTGACTGGTTTGGGAAGCTGAGTGACACCCTGGAACTGTCCTTGTGGATTCATAGCCCTGGGTTGGGGGTGACCTGCTGTTGAGACTTGGAATAACAACGTCTATGGTTGGGTGTAGCGTCCTTGGTCTACAACCAATTGGTGATTGATTTTGTTTAAGATAATTTCTCTCTGCCATGTGTTTCTATGCCTGTATATTTATTTCCACTGTGTATTAACTATTATATCTGAGATTCATTTTTATAATATGCATGCTTGTAGTTTATTGATGTGCATGGCATATTGTCCATTTATTTTATGGTGTAGCATGAATCCTGATTATTGCATGCATGTATTTCATGCTTCTTTATTAATTAAATGTTATCAGAATTTTGAAATCAGTTTTTAAAGTGTGTTTTTGAGGTAGCGTGGCCATCCTGTGGGTGGTTGGGTACGTTACAAATAATTTTTCTTGCTCTGAATGATAAATGTCAAGATTTATTTTGGAAGATTGATGCCTCTTCTTAGGAAACCGATGACGAGTTTCAGATACATTCTGAAGCTTAAATAAATATGTTATGTGAATATCATAATGAATGTTTTCATCTTAAAAAAGATAAAGGGCTCTCAGATGCTTTGAATATTATTTATCAAAATTCAGAAAAGTATGCGTCAAAGCCTAAAGAAAACCTGCTAAGTAATTTTGGAATGCTTTTTTCTTGTCTTCAAAATCATATTTGAAAGGGAAACATTAATAATGAAGAAAAGTAGTTTTTTAGATCAAAATACACATGGGTGTATATTAGTCCCCCAACTTATGATCATTATAAATATTTTGATGAGGAGTCTCAAGTAAATGTACTGCTACCCTTTGTTCCTAAAATTAAGGAGCTAGATAATATTGAACATGAAGTAGTTGAGGAGACATAAGCCATGCAAAATAAATCCAGTGATATGGATCAAGACAAGGTATTCATTGATGATCAAAATATTTTCTTTCATGTTTTCCAAGATCCGATAGTCGTCTATTTGCGGGTTTTGATCAGTTCCATCTTTATATTATTGTTAAACTGTGAGTATGAAAATCATTTTTAGATTGAGTCAAAGCTATTATTATCTCTGTTTTTATTCATAATGAAAATCATGAACAAATTTCAATCAATCAATCATTTTCTTTCATTGTTTTACTTGAAGTATGTGCTCACTTAGTCAAAGTGATTGAAATGGATTAGAGTAGGAGATTTTGTTCATAAATAAGCCCGTCTTAGAGCATCTATTTTTAGTATTTTAGTTCAGTTTGTTAGAGCAATTTGTTTGAAGTTTGCACATACAATATGTTGCAATATTAAATAATAAGTAGGATGCACAAAACAAAGAACAAGTTGGTTTTAGGAAATGGTTTCAAAGTAGGCACAATAATTTTATAGGTTTGAAAGAGTAAACAAGGATTAAGTTTCAAATTGCTAAAGAGTGAAGGCACAAGATCTCTAGTTCTTTAGTTCCTTGTAGGGAGACACAATCCCCAGATGGAGCCTAATGTTGTAACATAAATCAACTTCATCAAATTTTGTCATTTTTTGCCCAAAATTGACTTTCTTGTTCATGCCTCAAACCCCTTTCGAGTCTACTTTGACCTCCTTCATACTTATGTCCATTATTCCCATTACTAAGCCACAAATTAAATCATGCACCTAAGTTATAGGTCTACTAAAGCCAAGAATGTCCTTGAATATAAAGTATTCTCATTGGATAAATTTAGCAAAAATATATTGGGTTTATCCATAAAAAAATCATTTTTCTTTTGTTGAAAACCCCAAGTCAACTGAATTTACACCGGGTCAAACCAAAACCAAGTGTTATGTACCTGATCTCCTAGTGGTCTGGTTTGATCGGTGGACTGATGATCTGGTGTTCTGATCAAAGCTTTTCATTACAACGTACAATAGTGGTACGAATTCTCGATGCATGGTGGCTCGATTATACTAAACCCCCAGTCCTCGGTTATCCTAAACCCCCGGTCCCCGATTATCTTAAACCCTGATCCTCAATTATCTTAGATGCCCAATCCCCAAAATTATCTTAAACCCTTGGTCCCCGATTATGTTAAATCCTCGATCCCCGGTCCTCGGTTATATTAAATCCTTGGTCCTCGATTCTCGATTATCTTAAACCTACGATGTCATGATCGTCTGATCTTTGGTTATACTAAACATCTAATGGTTTGGTTCCTGGTCTTTGATGATACTCAATTTCTGGGTGGTCTGGTTGACTGGTGACCTAGTGGAGCTTTAATCCTGGCTAAAGATTTGCTTATGCATCTGCTATGCTACAATTTCTTGGGTATATGCTCTTGCAACTTCTTGTTATGAACTTACAAAAGTGGATTTATATTGACTAGAAATGTTGAAGAAAAGGACAACCATTTATCTCTTGTTCACATTAAATATCAACATCTTTGAAAATATGTATAACAGCAAAGCAATTATCAAATCAAAGAAAACCAACTTCTTATTTGGACAAAGACTCAATGTGAGGCTATCTTGGTCAGAAACAGGTGGCAATAAATAGCATGGAGATGATTTTTCCTATGTTTAGCGATTCAAAGGGAAACAAATACTGGAGAGATCGAAAATGGAAAATACTTAGCAATTAGGGTTATAAGAAATTAAATGTAGATAATATAATTCCTTATTTATTGATATAATGAGACAACTTATGCAATGAGATATTATGTTTCTAGAAAAGTTTATTTGAAGACTCGTCTAAGAAGCAGTTCCATAATCCAAGGTATGCAGTTTCAGGATTCGAGGCATTAAGGAAGCATGCAAAAAGGGCCCTTATCTTCATACTATTATTGAAAACTAGTTCCACGATTCCATGTAGAACTTCAAGCATTTGATGAGGATAAAAAGCAATATCTGAAGACTTATGAAAAGGGGTTAGAGGTTGGATATTTTGGCAGTGTAAGCTAGGTTTTCTGTAGTGATCCCGAGGGGCCATTAATATTAAATTTTCTGAGTTTGAGAGAAGCATTCATGGATTCACCTCTAATTTATATAGAGCCTTGTTTTTCCTCTATTTTCAATATTAAGCTTCTCATGCTAAATCTTTGTTCTTTTCTCATCATTTGAATGAATTTGCAAACAACAATTTGGTATGAACACCACTGTTGTTCATAAATCAAGAGATTGTATAATGTAAGTTGCAGGTTAGATTTGTGTGAGTTGAAGATAGATAAAATACAGATTGTGTTACATCTGGTTTTATCATCTTTATTTTGCATGAAGTATTTATGCAGATAAAGAGTGTCAAATTATAGGAATTTGAGTCCATTTCAACCCTATTTTATGTTCCTTCAATATATGCATTTTCATACACCTACAAGTTACTTTTACAAGTTTTATAATGTTGGATTCATTATCATGTCCTGCTTTTACACTTATCAATTTGTTGGATTCATTGTTTTAAATTCCCAACAAACCATTCTTTCTTCATCTAATTTTTACAATGACTTCCTCACTCACTATCAAGATTGTGATTAATTGTTTTCCTCATTTTTCTTCCATATGCCATAATTAGTGTTTGTTCTCTACTGAATGAGACTTTGTTCCCAGTGGAAAGGCCTTCAGTCTGAGAGGTTTACAATCTTTTTATAGTCGGTTATAATTATTATCCTCAACCTTTTTGAACATTTTCTTTATTCATTTAAATATGACATCTTGAGCTTAGTGTTGAAGATTTCTTTCTTAGTGACAGTGGGAAGTAAGTTGTCTTAAATTTGATGAGGGAGCCCCCTTTGATCCTAGAGCCAGCTTATGACCTAAAGTAGGTTTTGAGATGCCTTGGTATAGTTCCTAATAAACTGGGAACATCTCAAGGTTGCAACAGTGGTAGTCGATCATCTTTCAAATATGTTCATTTTTTTTTCTTTATCACACCCATTTACCTCCCCTCCCCCCCTCCCCCNATGCATTATATTTTTAAGTTACATGGCATGCGCATTTTCATTGTGTCATATCGAGACCTTTCATTCACCAACAAATTTTGGCAAGAGTTGTTTAAAATTCAAGGTACCGAACGAAACACGAGCATTGCATATCATCCCCAAACACATGCTCAAACTGAAGTTGTCAACAAGTTCTTAGAAACTTATTTTCAATGCTTCACTTCTTAAAATCCACATAAGTGGACATAATGGATTCCCCTTGCAAAATGGTGGTACAATACCACTTGTCATGGAACTACCAAAATGACACTATATGAAGTTTTTTATGGCCAAAAACCCTTGTCAACGACATACTATTTGCCAGGCACCTCCAAGGTTCACATAGTGGAGAACACACTTCACACCAGAGAAGCCATTCTCTGCGCACTTATGGAAAATTTGGTTATGGCACAAAACATAATGAAATAACAAGATGACCAACATCACTCATAACATTATTTATGCAGAAGGGGACTAGTTGTTTCTTTTCCTTCAACTGATTTACTAAACCTCGATGAAAAAGGCTCCCTTTGTCTCTAGTTGGAAGCAATATTGGATAACAAAGAGTATCAATTAAACTAACACATGGTTCGAGAATTATTGATCCAATGGAAATATATGTAGTGAAAAAATGCCACATGAGAACCAATAATGATTCTATAGCAATTTCTTCACCTCCAACTTTGAGGACAACTCTACTTTTGAAGGGGGAGGGAATGTTAGGGTCCTACCCTAACCTCCCTACTTTAGGTTAATATGAATTATTCAACTAATGTATGTGGCCATTCTCTTTGAATAAGGTCTGTTAGAGTGTAGTGGATAGTTATTTAATGCAAAAGGGTCCTCTTTATTAAATATGTCCCACTAGGTAGTTGGTACCCATTAATCATGGGAACATAAGTAATTAGGGTATCACCATTGACAATCTATTTAAAGAGATAGGAGGCTGTGGAATATGTGGCCGATTATTGTTTTATTTGGAGATTTTCTTAATATAAGGTCGCCCACCTTAATATGCAAGTGAACATTGCTTTGTTTATTCTAATTATCATAATACGATGGTATATTTCACATATTTAATCTTATTTGCATCTTGTATCTTGTTTTCTGCATTTATAATGTCGATATACCTAGTTTTTGTTTTAATTCTAATGGTGGTGTAGGCAAGGTAGCGCAAGAGAAAGTGTTTTTCAGGCTCCACCATCTTAGTATCACATAAATTACATACTCTTTCCTTTGAAGTTGTTTTAACTTTAGTTTTACTATGAAGCTCATGAAAGTTTGTTCTTATTTTAGAAAATTTTCTTTTTTAGGATGCTTAATTTAAATTGATAATTTTGGTCTTCAAAGTTGGGGTTTATGATCTCTTAATAATACATTAGTTTTCTCTTATTCTTAATTTGTTCATTGGACCACAATTTCTGTTCAAATTTAATTGTGATGGCATTTTTAATGGTATCTATGGCATCACAACCTAGTACTTCCTACTAGGGGATGGTTAGCCATGAATATGGCTTTCAAATTTTGTCGCTCAGAGGCTTAATCTCCACAATGCCAATATTGAAAACCTCTCAAGAAGGACCATAATTAAAAAAAATGTACACATAGGTGGAAGTAACTATAATGTAGAAAAATTAAACAAACATGGACTAAGAAAAATTCATGGTTATCAATTCCCATGACCAAATTTAATCATAATCACACACAATATGAAAAACACATAGATTTCCATAACATAAAATCACATAAATTTTGCATATTCATCAACAACGATAAGGTACTTATCTTTTGATTGAATAAATTCCAAGAACATGGCTACATAAGAGCAATTTTCCACCCAAACATATGTGTCTACTGTAGATACTACACCCAGGTGGGATTATGAGGCCACTAGAGAAAAGGAACCAAATTATAAGCTTCTATCTCTCTTATCCCAACCCATCTATTCTCATGCTTATCCAATTCAATCACTTCAGAGCATTACAAGCATCTCATTTAGTCCTTAAAAAACCATGGTACTCTCTTCCATTACCCCACACAATAGAAGAAAAATATTCCCTTTCTTTGCTCGATAGTCCCTTGGGGTTATTCTTCCCTCCAGTGTTCTTCAATGTAGGTAGAAAGAGCCCAATTTGTTGCATGCTATATAAAAATTTCCTCCTAGAAAAATACTTGGCACTTAAGAATACAAAGAGTAGAAAGTGCATAGTGGGCGATGGATTTCTAACTAGCCCAACTTGTAATCTCACCTACAATCATCTATCTTCCATACCATGACTACAATTTCCTCTTTGTGGCACTAATTTGGTCAATTTCCAAATTGGTAATGGTTAGTAATGGAGAACATAGCCAAGGATGACACTTAGCAAATTATGGAAAATATATGAGTTCTAAGGTTGGCACTTGGAAATAGAGGATTTACTTTCCCATAGGCCCCCTTTTCTCTCCCATTCTAGTGGAATCATAGCCCCTCCCATGCTCTCCTTATCCATCTTAGACCATTGTATATGATATACCAACATTAACATTTACATAACTTGAGTTCACTATGGAAATCCTACCACATGGTCTGCATAATTATATTTACATCATACATGCCTAGCCATTCACTAATCAAGCCTTGGCGTTGAGATCCATACTAGGAATCTATACTAGCATATTTACATTATCTACAAGAAGGGTTATTTATTTAAGCCCACATGGCTAGCCTCTTGTCATTATAAACTCACACCTACTATTTGTACATAATTTAATCCAATACATTCGAAGGATCAAAATCAAGGTATTATAGTATCAATATTCTGAAGAGAAACTACCTCATTTATACTCCAATATTTAAGCTAGTAATATTTACTCCACCCTCTACTAAGTCTTGAATGAATTTTATTGGTATTTGAAGCAACTATACGAACCTATCAATCTTCATGTTGATTAGCTTGTGCCAAGACATTGAGTACCTAATCATAAGTCTTACTTTTAATGGGTAGAAGCCAAGCCTCCAAGAAAATGATTGGATTGGGAGTACTATTTTTAATTTTAAGATNAAAAAAAAATATACGTATTTCGGTCCAATTAAGGACTACTCCAAAATAAACTATCCCATTCCTTTACCATTCAAAAATTACTGATATGTTTCCTCTATATTATCCTTTCTGCTCTTCATTCATTACAAAAACTATTTCTAGATACATTTTCCACTGTTCATTCTTATACATTTTCATTATAAATAGGTCATGCCTTCCATGGATTGCCCATCGAAGAATTCCTGAAAAAAGAAGGTACCTTTCTGCATCTCCAACGCCTTCTTGGATAGCTTATCTCTTGGCTCATTTAACTCGTGATATACATGGTTGCAAGAGAACCATTCTAACCCAAAAATAAATTCCCATACCTAAGCCTTTCGGGCTACTAGACAAGCCACTTGAATATCTCCTTTTTTGTTGACCCAATCCACCACTATTCTTGAGACACCAAACAACTGGATTTTTCGAAGATTCAAAGAATTAACCATGAACATGAGAGCTCACAAAGCTTCTAATTATGCTTTCATGTTTGAGCCTCACCTTGGAGTGTATAGGATGTTATAATAATGATTTGAAGATATAAAGATAACCGCTCCAGCTCCACATCGAGCCAGGTGGCCTTGGATGGCCCCATCAAAGAAACTCCATGGAATTTCCTTATCAATTATTGGCTCAGTAATATTTCTAAATTTCGGTGCTTTCTCCATATGCATATGTTCTCTTGAGAGTTTTTGAACTAGACCAACAATTTCTTCCACATGGATAAACCTATTTTGGAATGCACAAGAGTTACGTACCCACCAGATGCAATAAATCAAGAAAAGGGGAATTGACCTATAAGGGTTGTCCTTACCATTCTTAAACCAACTTTGCATCCAATAAATTAAACCCCCTTATGGAATTGAAGATCCAAATTTTAGCGATGCGCACACCTCTACCAATACTTTATGAATAAACAAGCATGAGATGAAAATATGGTGCATTGTCTCCTCATTGTTTCTGCATAGAACACACCGACTCAAACCGTTCCACGCCCGTTATCCCACGCTAAAATTTTGTTTTCTAGCACCAACCAGAAAATTGTTTTTACCTTAAGAGGGGCATTTCCCTTCCACAATAGGGACCACCATGCTTTCACTTCACTTGTGAAATCATCATCAACTAGCAACTTGTAACCCAATTTGGCTATAAAAGAGCTTCTCTTTTCATTTTTGGACCAACAAATTAAGTCCTCTATTTCTTCCCACACATCAATAAAATTAGATGATAGGAGTCTAATGAAGGAGTTCCATTCTTCCTTTTTGTTGTTTTTCAGACCTAAAATATCCACTCCTTTCCATTCACTTCACCCCATTCCATCTTTGATCATATAGATGTGTGTCCCATAGTGAGGAAACTCCTTGAATGTGTATATCTTCAACAAATTCTTATGATAGTTTAAACCCTTCACTTGATCCAATCCATGGATCTTCTCCAACTCTAACATTCCTTATGTTTCCAATTTTCCAACATAAATATCTTCCTATCATCAGATAGGATTCCATCACTGCCTTCCATCCAATTGACCCAACTTCCCCCCGACTTCCTCGACATCCTTAGACATTCTTCTTGAGTTTGACCTAGGAAATATTTTGTACATGAGACTTTTCCCTAAAGCGACTTATTGTGTATCAAATGCCACAATATTTTTGTAGCCAAGCTTTTACTGAACAAGAATATATTTTTTACCCCCCATCCTCCATGCTTCTTTGGCTTTGCATTTTGATTCCATGTCACTAGGTGGGAACCTCCTGAATCTTTATTACCTTGCCAAAGGAAATGGAAACAAATATTTTTGACCTTGTTTAGAATTCCTTTGGGGATTTTGGCTATTGTGGTCCAATACACTAGGATACTGCTCAGAACCAAATTAATCAAAATCAATTCCCCC
>JASDQU010102315.1:360386-370797 GCA_032191745.1 Picea mariana | reverse complement strand
GGTGAAACTTTTGCTCCAGTAGCAAGATTAGACACTGTAAGAACTCTATTAGCCATAGCAGCACAACACAAATGGCAAGTATACCAGATGGATGTCAAGTCAGCATTTCTAAATGGATTTTTAGAAGAAGAAGTTTATGTAGATCAACCACCTGGATTTGAAGTCCAAGAGCACCCAGTCAAAGTGTATCGGTTGAAGAAATCCTTGTATGGATTAAAGCAAGCTCCAAGAGCTTGCTTTATTGGATTAAAGCAAGCTCCAATAATGATAAATGCAAATCGTATCCATCCATGTCGTTCCTTTTCTGTCATCATAAAGGGTGGATTTCCATAGTGCTGTCGAAATATATGATACAAGAAAGATCTCCAAGGTACCTGTTTTTATAATTGGTATAATCCAGAACCTTATAAAGCTCAATAAGTGATTTTAAAAACCTATTTACATGTTTCAATTTGGAGGTTCTGATCTATAGAGTAACCGTAAAGTAAATCTCCAATATGAAACGATACGTCAATTCCATCCAAGTCTTCAACAAGGTGGCCATTGAGCGCTGGTCTTCTTATCACAATGTGGCATATTGAGTTAGTAGAAACCACAATTGTAATATCAAGTCTAAAAGAAGATACTGTTGATTTGTCACATCCACTAATTCTTCAAAGTAAATAATCATTGACTCCTTATACCCACGTGTTTACATGCTATAATCCAATCCATAGCAAAGTTACCTTTTTTCTCTTCATGCTATGGCATGAGGATAATCCTAAAATAAACAAATTTTGGTATAATTAAATATTAGAGAGGGATATTTGAAAAAGTGGGTCAATGCAAATTTAAGGAAGAAGTATGACCTGAAAGAAGTATGGCATGAACTTCTAATAATTGTTTACTTTCCTTTATTAAAATCTAGGAAGGTAAGGTGAGTCATGGAACATAAAGGAGTTATATGATGGTAAGGGATATCATATAATGATTTTAAGGTGAGTCATGGAATATAAAGGAGTTGTATGATGGTAAGGGATCTAATATAATGATTTTATGATTTTACAATATGGAGTATAATGATTTTATGATTTTACAATATGGAGTGGACTAATTGGAAATGAAGTTAAGGCTAAATTGTTGGTCTTAAATGATGTGAAATAAAAGATGGTCATATAATAAAAATATATTTTTATCTTTTGATATGATAAAATGTCAAGGTCATTACTACAAGACATGATAGAATACTTAGAAAAAGAGAGGCATGAGAAATATATTTGGACCTAGATTATGAGTATAGAAATGACAAGGTTAAGAATGCAGAGAGCCTCGAAAATAAGCCATATGAGTGATAGGTCAAACCCTTAACAACTTATCCAAGAACATTGTGTCAACTTTAGCATGAAAGTGGATGAAAATTTGTGCAAGCTTTTTGATTTGAGAGGGATCTTGGCAACACTTTGTTGACTAAGTACTTGTTGACAAAAATGTAGTCAACAAGGTCTAGTGTGGCCAAGCCATCGAGCCCATCTTCAGGTGGGATTGGGGGCATCCCCGTGATGTCCAAATTACCACCCTGTAGCTCCATTAGACCTACACCGTCCATGCCTTTTTCTACAAGCCCCTCGATTTGGGGGATGCCGTCTGTGCCATCCTTTCTATGCATTAGTATACCTAGTGTTCCTACGTCCATCCCATCCATTTCGATGCCCACTTTTGTATCCTTTTTTGATGGGGGCCGAGCTTTGGTTTCAACATGGGAGTTGGAAATCGTTCCACCTCTGCCAATCTTACAAGCGACCCAACATCATCAGGTGCGTGTGTACCTTTTGGGTGGAATATTTCTAGTGGTTTTGGGGTTGTCCCTAATCATGCTGGGGGCAGTAGTACGTCAGGAGGTTTCCAATTTCCTTGGGTTATCACACCCTTCCTTGGGAGCCCATCCCTTGGGGGTAAATTTTTTTTCTGGGGAGCCTTTCCCTTTGTTAACACATATGTCTTGGGGGTTTCTTCCTTGGGACTAAATTTGGGAATGTTTTCCGTGGAGGGTCCAAATTTACCCCTGGGGGCATCCCCCCCGGGGGCATGTTGGGATCTGGGAACAATCATGCTCCTGGAAGTGCCACCATTCCTCGGGGCACTCACTCTTCAGGAGCTACTCAACCCTCGAATAGTACAAATATAGGGGACTGAAAGGTCCATCCGGGAAAACAAATAATTCACCTCCCTCCCACTACTCATTCACACTGTTGCCTTTCCTCGCAACATTAGACTTAATTTATTTGTCATGGTTGACGAATGACCCTATTTCCCACGACCCTTGATGGCCATAAATTCCTTCCAAGTTTCCATCAGATATCCTGAAGTTCGATGGTAAGCCAGGAAAACATCCCTCTACACACATCATGACATACCACTTATGGTGTTCATCCAACTCATTGATGGATGATAGTGTGAGGTTACATCTTTTCCAGAGATCCCTAGCTAGAGCTGTCGTCAAATGATACATTGAATTAAAAGGTAGTTCCTTCAAAAGCTTCAAAAACCTGGCAATAGAATTCTTAACACATTACCAATTTCCCATACGATACGATATAAGAATAGAGATCTTGACACTCACATTTTCGATCATATTAATGAGTGGAGATGAACACGTAGGGTGATTAAGACACAAATCCCAAACAAACTCCTTATGGAGTGGTTCACAAAGTCCCTCCTACCACCCATTTCCCGAGACATAGCTATGGCCGGGGCAACCACAAAGGAGTAGGCCATTATGCATGCCCAACACTTAGACTTGATTTACTCTTAGTTAGGTACACTTTATGACATTATTCCAAATTCTCCTAGGCCATTGATAGATCCAAGGAAGCCAACACCAGGACCCCATGTCGATGTGTGGTTAGTTTTGTATCCCATTCCTTTGTAAACCAATTAGCTGATTAGATGGGCTAGATGTCTCTTAGGTCAACTTCTAGTACTAGTGCTCAAACTAGTGCGGTCCTTACTCAGAAGTCCAAGGTGAACTCAATGCAGTCCATGCAACCAAAGAATCCTCAACAACTTGGAGGAAGAAGAAAAGGAACAAGAAAATGAATTCCAATACTTAGAAAGGGATTGCTCCCACCTAGAACACCCAGGAGGGAGGCACTAAGGAGAAAAAGAAGAGTCATTTTCCCTGCACAATTTGGGGGGAGGGCCACCTTGCTCATTAGTGTCCTCAAAAGGATGAGGTCCACCAATTTTTGGCATGACAACACCCCCTCAACAACCTTCTATCTTAATCCATCCTTTCCCCCCTCAACCTCAAAACATGGTTTCCACAAATCCCGCCCCTTTGCAAGGGGGCATGATAGGTACCCCTCATCATGAGAGGTATTCCTTGAATGCTACCATTTTTATGTGTGGCCAATCAATTAATTTTCATAATCAATCCAAAAACTATGAAATTTCTAAGCCTTCCCATGGTGCGCTAGAAGAAATATATTCTTCCGAGCATGGTGGCCCTCTTCAGATTGAAAATACATCTTTTGATGCACTACTTCACCCTGCAAAGGGTGTTCTTTGACACCTGATGCATAATCCCAAGACACATGATGACCACAAATATAGTATTGTGGAAGACTTGGCCCAGGAAGCATGTGCCATGTCTACGCATGAAGTCCTCCAAAAATTCCCAGCACAACATAAAGACTTGTTGTCTTCCATAGGCGGGGTTGATCCCTTAGAGTCGAGTTTGATGATCTTCGATTCTTCTCAAGTTACTCATAGGCTCTCCCATCAGGTCTCCTTCCAAATCATAGTGTGATTGATGGGGAAAAAAATCTACTGAACGGTGGTGGATAATGGATCCTTGACTTGCATAATGTCTATTTCTTGTTGGAAGGCCCTCGACTCTCCTCTAAGATTGATACTTCTGCCACATTATTGGAAGCATTTGATGGACATACGTTCCAACCGCATGGCATAATCACCGCCTTACCCATCGAGTTAAGTGGAAACACTGTCTCTATTGCTGTAGAGGTCGTTGATGCACCTCCTGAGTATCATTTGTTATTCGAGCGTACTTAGTTCTACAAGACGACTGCAGTTGTCTTGTCAGTATTCAGGGTCCTATGCTTCCCTCACCAAGGGAAAATAGTGACAATCGATAAAATTGCATTCTGCACCCCATACCTTCTATCCAATGCAAGGTACAATGTACACTTTGTCGGTGATACTCAACAGTCTTTCATGAATGTTGGTGCAGGGATGTTCAAAGATCCTTCGCCGATGGGAATTTTTCCCCTTCCCCCACCATATCCTATTGCACATATCCCTTTGATCAACATGATTTCATTTTTTACCAGTGTATCCATTGGGTCTTTTGATCATTGGGCAGTACCTTGTCCCTAGGATGTTGAATCTTGTCTCTAGGATGTTGAATTGTTTAGAGCTTCCATGCTTCTCACCGTAGTCGAGATTGTCGATCTGAAAATCCCATCAACATCCACTGATACTGGTCAAAAATTCCATCCTCATATAGAGTGTTATCAACCTACTTTTTCTGTACGGGTTGTTGACTCTCTCAGCTCACATGAATCCCTTGATTTTGAGTTACATTTATAAGAGGCCATCCTTGACTTCATGGCTTCCGTTGACAAACCTAGGGAGGATGAGAGTCATCACACCTTCCTTCTCCCTTATTAAGCATTGATAATAGTTAACATGATGAGTTTTGACCCAGAACTAGGGGAATTTGCTAAGGAAACCAATAGACCTCTCAGTCTTGATTTTTTTTCGCCTTGGCTATATTTTTTAGGATTTTCCCTCAACTTCTTGGCTTTCCTTTCCTTTGAAGATTCATGTTTCATACTTCCTTCACATATTGATGGATTCCACCAATGAGATACCATATCTCATGATGAGTATCTTCGGTCGCAAATATTCATTCCTATGTGGCATGGCCCCAACATGGTGTACCATATGATGCCGACAATGGCTCATGAGTTCATTGATTATGAAAAGGATCCTTGGCTTGATCCTCACAATGGTATCTACTTGGCGCAAAGAATCAAGATGTGTAGTTCCTTGTACATAGGTGTGTGGTGTGTATATTTTTTGTTTTTCATATATCATATCCAAAAAATCCAAAAATATTTTCATTTTTTGAGATTTCAGTATGCGTTTTGACCCCGAAAATCTAGTTTACATGTGTTGACATGATTATGAGGACTTTAAAAAAAATATGGCAGTATCCACTAAACTTGAGGTACATGTTCCTGAACTGGCATATAGGGATATTTTTTTCATCACATTTACCATTTTTCATTATTAATCATCCATTCTACCGTCACAAATCCTTAGGTTTGATCCCGTTGGGTTGCAACATTAGCTATTCCATTTTACACGTCATAATTCTTTCAGTAGTGCCTACCCTTCATGGGTGCCACAATTAGCACCCATATTTCCATTTGGTTCCCATGCCGTGATTTTCTGTAGGACCAAGAGCCATCCTTTAACCCTGCCATGAATTGAAGTTGAGCCTCATTCTCCTCTATTCATCAATATTCTAGCCACATCTCAGGGGGGTTCCATAATTTTTTTATTTTTGCTTAATGATCGCCTATGCATTTGTTTCTTGCATCATGCCTCCCACTGTTGTGTTGTTGTTTCCTCATATCTAGCTTACTATTATTGCAGTATATTTGACCATACACCTCTTGCATTAGTTGGCCTCCATTTTGCATCCACCTAACCATGGAGAGAACAATTGCTAAGAGTGGATCTCACTTGCTTGTACCATTTGCATTCATTTTTCTTAGGCCGGTTTCATGTGCTTGGAACATAGGAGCATGTTGTTAAGCCACTCCTTCTCTCATACCAGGTATACTTTTATCTCTTTTTCGGACTCGTAAAAGGACACAAAAAAGGAACATGTCGAGCTTACTTGCATCATTCTTTTGCGCTCGTTAAACCATGAAGGAAACCAAGCATACTTTTATTCCTCTTTCATGCTCGTAAACCATTAAAGAGGAAAAAAAAAGAAGAGTGGGGGGTTTTTCACCATTGGTCTATTATCAAAATGGAAGTGCTAGTCAAGTCACCCTTGAATATGAAACGTGTTTGAGTCCTCATCATACATTTGGGTTTTAGCTTGCCTAGAAGCAATCCCAATAATATGATTCGAAGGTACTCCTCCAACTAGTTACTCTTCTAGTCATTATGGTGAGTGCTTCAATACCTTCTGTGTTGTCACACCCTATTCATACAAATCTTGTGTCTTTCTTCCAACTCACCATTGTGTCATGCTATATGTTCAAGGGAAGGTTAATCCCAAGTCGACCATTTGTTATTTTTTTGACTTTTCGAGTCAGCCATCCCTTTGTCATTTGTACTTAGTGATACACTCTCTTCACATCATATTTCAGTGTATGTTTCGTGTCGATTGATGGGGGATACATCAAGGCCCTCCTTTGACAGATATCTTTCTATTGAATTCAACACATTATCTAGGAGAGGGATCTAGAAACTAGCTAATACCTTGGATCTTGCAGTCCTTAGTGGTAGGCATCTTCGTGATCGATAGTGGGTTTACATGATTAAATCCTAATCAATTGATTCTACAAGTGTCTGACATCAGATCCTCCATTCACACTTGATATANTAGGTACCTTGGGGTCCATATTCCTCATCAATGGGTCGCCTAACATCTGTTAATGGTATACATTAATGAGCGATAATCAGATAGTTTGTACCTGCTCGACATGAGCTCTTCTATTCACATGTCGTAGATTCATACCATTGGGGTTTGGTACGGAGACCTTGGGTTTTGGGATATATCATTCCTTTACAACATCGCCTCTCAAGTTGCGATGGAGTATATCACTTGTCTATGAGTACTTTGAAGACTTCGGGGGCACTCTCCTCAATGCTCATTGTCTTCCTAATATCTATATGTTGTGTCATAGATCCACATCATATTTGTTGGTGTCTATGATTGTGTTAATGATGTAGATTCACATTGTATTTTCTCATGGATACAATACTATTGATGACATGGATCCACTGTGTATTCTTTCATGGCCATGGTCTAGCATTTCATATCATGAATCCATGGTGTATTATTTGGCAGCCATGCTCATTCAGAGTCTGAGTATTTCTACCTAGGGGATAGCCTATATATAGTCTCATCCTTGGTGTTTGATTGCAGGAATTCTTTGACTTCTGAACCTCCATTACTCTCTCCCCATGCTGCCTCACATGGACACCATTTTATTGTAATTTGTTTCAACCATCCATTCCTTTCCTAACCTCACACATTAGGGGGCATCTTCTATAGCCTTAATTTCCACCCTACAGGCCAGAAGGGAGTTCATAAGATGATACAAGTGTAAAAACATGTTTTTCCTAAGATTTAGCCCCTTTTTGGAGGTCATCGCGGGTCTAAGAGGGTTCAACACGAGATGATCATTGCACATTGGCAGTAGTGCAACATGAAACAAACTATGAAACTTTTTAGATTCGTGGAGTTACGAAGTGATAGGAAAGGGATGAGTTGTATCTTCGTGTCATATGCCTAGGAAATAATAACATTCAAGTCTCTAGTGGCCTCTAGAATATCTATAAGCTCTCATAATCCTCCTCTAAAGAGATATATAACAAAGGCAAGTCTTGGGCAAAGGGGGGGAAGAATCAAGAGTGTTGCTATGTTGTCCATTTGCAGAGGTGCTTGTCCTGTCCATCGCAACCAGAATTTAGAGAGCCTAGCTTAATCAAGAAGCTGGAGGGAGAAGCAAAGAGAAAGGAGTCAAGGGAGAATGATATCATAACCAAGGTATGTTTTGATTTAAGTTCTCTATCATATCTAATAGATCAATGGTTTTACCCAAATAGTTTGTATCATATTATGCCAATGTTTGGATTTGATTTTATGAATGATAAATCAAATTAGATCTGAGACATATTGATGATTTCTAACACTAGAGAAAGAATAAGATTTGTATTGTTTATTTCTTGTGTGTAGGGAGAAAATTGTAGGAGTTGGACCTAGAACTTCATATTTGCATCAACCATGATACATAGGAACAACCTTCATATACAAGGTATGCTAGTCTATCTTTCTTAGGTGTAAAATAAATTATTTTCTATAGATCTAGGAAACCATAGAAGTCTAAAACCATTTATGTCTAGGATCATTAGGCGGGTCCTAGGGAGATTTTGTTGATTATTCAGTGAGATCCCTGTGAGATTTTATCCCATAAAAGAACATACAGAAGAGGAAATGTGAGGAGACCCAATAGAGATGAAAGGGGGAATACGTTCCTTAGTCGCTTTCGAATTCAGAAAGGGAAGAGAGGAAAATAAAAAACCGTTAGCCTTGCCAGGGCGAGGTGACTGGGGGAAAATCGACTTAGGACTAGAGGGGGAACACCGATAAGAATTTTTTGGAGTACCCTTTTGTCGGATGTTCATTTACAAAATTGACTAGAGATAAGGACTTACTATTCGTGGGGCTTGATTTTGAATTTTTAGTGGAGGAGACTGAAGAGGCATCTCCCCAAGATTGTCAATTTATCCCACCTTTACCCACATATGACATACTTTTAGTTCCAACTAATCATTTTTTCGCCACTTTACACTTCCATATTTATAGAATGGTAGAAAATGCGATGGAGCTTTACGACATCCAACTTGCACATGTCCAACTTGGTTACATATGTAGCATTTGAATGACAGTCACCAATAATCTATTTTATGAACTCATTTAAATTCACCCCATACAAACTTTATTTCATCCATCAAAACTTATTTAATATCCAATAATTTCTGCACCCATACCCAATGCCTTTCTACTTTCTTCTCCCTTCCTGGCTCACTACTAATAAACTATATGATTTTTTTCCCTATTGACTTAATTCATTCTAGAATACCAGAGGGAGGTTGAGTAAAATGGCCCAAATGTTTGCCAACATCTTTGACTCTTCCAGTGGGTCAAAGGAGATTTCCCATTCCTTTAGGATCATCCCAGAAGAGCCCCATCTCCACACTCTATTAAAAACTTCCTCTAGATCCTTTCTTCTCTTGAATTGGAAACTCAACCATCCTCTAGATAGGGTGTGGAATATAGGGAAATATCCTTGTAATGCTACCCAATTATCCTCCAACCAAACCTTAAGCGCTGCTGGGGTGACTACCTTCCCACTGAAGCATCCAACTATAGTTCTTCCTAAGAGATATGGGATGGCCCCAACCTCAACATCATCTTTGACTACCATTCTTCTTCGCTTAGGCTTCGCCTTCCAACCCTTGTTCTTTTTAGCTCTACCTTCCCTAAATTTTGCGAAGGATGCTATGGTTCGAGACTACGATGCAACGCTATTGCATGCAATACACAGAGTCTAGCGCAACATGCAAAGGTGGTGAAGAAGGCTTAGCCAAATTAGAAACCACCTTTGTGTTCAATTGTGTGGGAATGATTCGAGGCCCTTCATTAAATTTCTTTCCCATCAACAACGAATAACCTTGGGTATTCATGCTAACAGTCTCCTTCGGAGCTACGCCAACCCGATATGACAAAGGGAGATCAACCAGGTCGATGTCCCTCTTTCATCTCTGTGAATGGATAAAATCTTCGTCGGACAAGAATGCAGACTCTCTATCTCCTCAGGGATCTGAATAGTCCAACAATATGTCATCCAGGCCCGAAACCTTCACATTTCTCTTCTAACCTAGAAGCCTTTTGTTCAAATACCAAGATACACACACACACACACACACACACACACACNATATTATCATACAATATCTAATAAAAGGTTAAGTTAGTAAGTGGACAAACTTAATCCCTTTCCCACAGGAACTCTTCCCCAAACCTGGTAGGAATTTTGTCGAAACTTATAGTTCTCACTTTATTGATGGAAAATTTAACCATGGAACCTTACCCTTGGGGGTTTTGGCCTATTTAAGATGGCCTAGATAATCATACTTTTAAAGAAAAAATTGAGTAGATCAAGGGAAAACTTTGCCTCAATGGAAATAAATAAATAATAATCTTACAAGAAAGATTGAGTTTATCCCCTTATTAACTCACTCTTTTAATAAATATTAAAGTTTATAACTTCTTTTTCTAAATGTTTCAAAAGAAATTCAAAACTTCAAATAAATTTATAAAAAAGATAAAGTATTGTAATAAGGGTCACTTAAATTAATTTCTATTTCCAAAGATAAAATACTATTTCTAATATTATAATAATTAATAAATAAAATATATATTTATTTATTAATTTTGGATATGATATAAGTTGGATGGATCAATAGAAGAGACTAAAAGAGGTCAAGTAATGGAATGGGTCAATAAATGAGGCTAGATAGTGGGATGGAACAATAGAAGATATTGAACGAGGTCACAAAATGTAGACTTGAAACTACTTAAAATATTTATAAACATTTA
>JASDQU010102315.1:333177-350062 GCA_032191745.1 Picea mariana | reverse complement strand
AGAGAGAGAGAGAGAGAGAGAGAGAGAGAGAGAGAGTTATTTAGTGTTAACATGAACATGTGCATTCCCGTGTGCACATTTTAGGAATGCGCATGGGCTTTAGGAACACCCTTGCGTTTTTGATGTTATTTTTCTATAGGTTAAAGAATTCAATTGTTGACGAAACTATAGACATAGATATAGTCATCTATGCAGATTCCAATTATATAGTTTTTTTTTTTAAATTATTATTGTTTACTATTTTTAATCTATGCATTGTAATTTCATGATATATTGACTTTCATAATTTAAAAAAAAAAATACAAAATTAATATAATAAATTTCCAAAAAATACACCGCACTAGAAAAAAATAGTTCTCTACAATTATACAAGTTTTTGGAATGAAATTCCATCATTAAGGTACTCACCACCTACACCAATGAAGACATATACCTTATATTTTGGTGGGAAAATATAATACCATATTCAAATTCAACCATATTCAAATGCATTGTAAAAGTACCTTGAATAATCCCTCCAAGTTAAGAGATTGTTGTTTTTCCTTGTTTTCATTGCCACCAACAAGTAATGAAAAACCATCATTAACTTGCACTCACCCTTATTATGCCCATAGACATACACCTATTGAAAATGTGAAGATTTAATTAGCTTTTAATTATATATGATCCTAATATATATTCTTAGTCGTCATACTAAATGAAAGACTCAAATTTGAAACATTAACTTCGGCCATGACAAAAAAAAATGTCCATTCATTCATCATTAAAAGGGGTGATTGATGTTATTAACTTAATAATGACAATGGTAGCAAGCTTTAAGATTTTTTACTGTCTTTTTCTATTGGCGTTTTGGAGCGAGATGGATCTGAAGCTGATCTAGTTTTTATTTATTTTTTTAACTGTTTGGCTTCCCATTCATTTTACTATTAGTGGGTGCCTGAGCAACGTGGATGTGAAGCTAGTGTGTTATTCTCTTCCGCTTCTGCTGCCTGGGGCGACATGGATCTGAAGTTGATCTCATTTTTATTTATTTTTTTAACTTTGTCAGTTTCCCATTCTTTTTACTATTAGTGGGTGCCTTGGGCAACATGGATGTGAAGCTAGTGTGTTATTCACTTCGGCTTCTGCTGCGTGGGGCGACATGGATCTGAAGCTGATCTGGTTTTTATTTATCTTTTAAACTTTGCCCGCTTCCCATTCTTTTTACTATTAGTGGGTGCCTGAACAGCGTGGATGTGAAGCTAGTGTCACCAGTTTCAGTTAATGTTGTATTTCAATTTTTTTAACTTTGTCCGGTGAACCTAGTGTCACCCGTTTCAGTTAATCTGTATTCCACTAAGATCTTCATCAAGAGAGGCAAGATAACGAAATTGCTGCATTTGGGCAGCGTGGATGTGGATGTGAAGTTCTTGTTGGCGTTTTGATTACTGTTGTATTCCATTCTGATCTATATGTTGAATTATATTGTGCATCAAGAGAGGATTTGCATGAAGATTGGCTAACTTGCATTCATTCCAACATTTAATGTTGTATTCCATTCTGATCTATATGTTGAATTATATTGTGCATCAAGAGAGGAGGATTTGCATGAAGATTGGCTAACTTGCATTCATTCCAACATTCAGGTACAATCATATTAATTATATATATATTGATATACATTTTCTTTAGAATTGATGTGCTTATTATAATGAAAATTGGCTAACTTGCATTCATTCTAGTATTTAGGTACAATCATATTAGTTATATATATATATGCTGATATGCATTTTCTTTAAAATTGATGTGCTCAATTATAATTCGTCCTGTGCTTTTTAATTCAGCTAATGCCCTTTAATTCAATTTGTCTTTTTATTTCACCTCTATCCTTTAACTCGGCCTGTGTATTTTAATTCCACCTCTGGCCTATGCTTACCCGTATAATGAATTGTTATTATTGTCTCCTTTGAACAAAAACCTAAAAACAAAAGGTCCAAATTTTAGGGGCAACGAGGATCTGAAAGAATATTGTTCGTCAATCTTATACACAAGTAGGTAGCTTAGTTTAGTAAAACATCGTTGAATCTGTAAATGCATGGTGATATGGTTATAAGAATTGCTAATTATCAATATTGTATTCTTGATAGTTATATTTGATTAGCCTATTTTATATAAATACATAATAATAATTAAGATTTATAAATAATTATTTTTAAAAGTCTATATCTATTGGAGATGGACACAATTAATCATCTTTTAATTTAAAATTCTAATCTAATGGTTAACAATTGAAAATGCTGGAATATTTTTAGTGGTCCCTGTTTATCTTTTACCATTTACCTAATCATATTAAAAAATTACTGTACCACCATATGATTAACCTTTGGAATTACCACATTTAAGATTAACTTTTGGATTTCCTCAACTCTATGTACGTTTAGTTGTCTGTGCGTTTCAATTCACCAAAGTGCTGTCCATCCAAATAACTTTAGAGGTTCACCAACCTCAACACCAACCACTTTACCGCTGTGCTAGTTAATATTATATTACATTTCTAAGAATTAAGGTTTATGACACTAAAATATTGGATGCTTCATATGAGAATATATTTCTTTATATTTTTCATTTATAGTAAATCTAAATTGGTCCTTATACTATTATAGCCTATGGGCGTTTATCAACAACAATTTTGTGACTGTGATATTATGATATATAACTTATCATCAATTATATCATATACAACTTATCATCAATATTTAAAAAAATTCTTAATTAAAAATCTAAATATGATACAACTTATTATTCCCATTTAAAAAGAATCTAAATTAAAAATCTAAATATAATCATAAATGAGAAATATACAATTAAAAATTTGCAACTTTGTATGAAAGTAGGTCCGTGTAGGATCTTGAAAATCATTCCACATATTAGGGTTTTAACAATGGACTGTTTTTGTTTTTCAAATGATCAGTTTTATATCATAACAGTATAAAATGTTCCAAAACAATGACGATGAAGTTTAATCCACAACAACCAAAACAACGACGATGAAGTTTAACCTAGCGATGCTGATAATGGAGAATTGTGGAGTGCCATTCCAATGATAGATTAGCAATAACTTTAATCTAACGAGAATGGAGAATTACATCTTTTCCATTCCCGTGTATGCAGAATTGCATCTAAATCTGAAGTTTTTGTGATTGGTAGATACAAACTTATGAATGATCTCAACGGCATGCAAAAGAACCCAATAACGCCGAGTTTGATGATAATGTTCTAAGTTATGGTTAATGATGATTAAATGTAGAAATTGAACCTATTTGTTTCAAAAGCATTCGATATTTTGGAGATTTTAACAACATAACGGGAGATGGTTAAATATTGGATACAGGTTTTCTCTTCATTACCTTGTTAGGTAGTCGAGTACAGAAAACAGTGGAAAATTATGGACATCATAATTGGGAGATAAATTTTATATGAGGGATTGGCTTCATGTCTTCACATTTTTTTTTAATTCTAAGAAAATGATGTTAACGTGGAAGTGGAGAAAGCTAAAGGATAAACTAAAATTCAATTTTAACAAAGTTTTCCAATTCATAGCCGAGTGTTTAATTTTAACAAAGCTTCTTCATTCAAAGTTGAAAATACATACTTCAAATGTAATTGTAGATTTTGTTGAAGGATAGAGAATGCCTTAAAAATATTTGTTATGAACATTAAAATTATAATTGTTGCCACGACATTGAATTTGAGGAAGCTGACCAACGAAAGCCAGACAGAAGCATCTGAAAAACTCCAGAAAAAGTGCACAAAACAGTCGACAAAGAAGGAATAGGTGGATATCGATGCACAAGATATAATTGGCAGGTAGGTATGAGAGTTGTTTTCATAGCCAAACCATAGCACTCTAAATGGAATTGGAACAAAGGAAGTAACATATCAACGAGGATAGGGATAAGGCGAATAATCGAGACAAGTTGGACTTACTGCTTCGAGAGGGTAAGGCCTAAAACAAGTGAAAGCTGTAAGAGAAAGTACATGTTGATGATGGTAACTTGTCTCACCCAAACAAGAATCGGGAATCCAAGGATGAGCAAAAGACTAGGCCTGGGAACTGCAATAATGTTATATACATGAAGAAAAGCATCAACCATCCCAAAGATGGTGTCGAGTATAAGAATCTTCAACATGTAACGGATAAATAAGACTATGAATATTTGAACCTGGAGAGGCTAGGCTTTGGTTTCTGGAAAAAGGAAGAATGTTCAGTTTTCTTATTGTGAAATGAGACACATATTACATGTAAACCATCATTGAGGTAGTAGTCACTTGGGAAGGAAAGAAGGTGAAAATAGGAGGCAATCCTCACATTACTTTTGGTTTTGATGAAAACACGGACATTCTAGAAACTGCTGTGGCAATTATGAAAACTGTCAATAAGTTCAACTTATTAGTGGGAACAAATGGACTATGAGGTCACCATAATTGTAGTGAAACAATAATCAAAAGAGGCTAACAATTTGAGGTATCCCAACAAATGTTTGACAAGAAGTATTGGGACTTACAAGTCCAGATGTTGCAAAAAGATGATCAAATAAAGCAATCGGTGAAATTGGTGAACACATTAGGGAACATTTTGGGTTCAACAAGGGCTACATTCTTTATCACAAAGGTTTAGAATGAAAGATTCATAGAACAAGAAACCCAATAGAAGGTGGAGTTGATCTAGTATGCTAATGTTATTTTTGATAAGATAAAGAAGACCCCAAACAAAACATTGAGTAAAACATTGAGTGAAAAGTTATGATCTCAACAAATGTTTCATTTTTCTTTGGACAATTTAGGTTGTGGATCTCAACATTCTAGCTCAACCCTAAACATGCTAGGGTCATGGTTCTTACTTTTTAGGTTTTTTTGTCATCATTATAAAATGCAATTTCAACCTATTGTTATGAGATTTTTTGAATAATCTTAGCCATCACATCTCTTCTTAGAGATATTAGACTACCACCATTCTAGCCATTTTGTATTGTTATGTCACTTCTAACCATTTTGTATTGTTATGTACATTGTAGTTTTTTTCACCATTTCATTCATTGGTAGAACTTGGTTTTCATTGTAATACTCTATTTTCAATATTGTATATTTTGTTATCTAATATCTAAGCATTATTGTATGCTTTCATTTTGTTCTCAATCTAATGTGGATGAGTGGCATCACTGCATTATTTTGATGTTCTTGACGATGTAAGGTACAAGGAGTTGGACCTCAATAACCAGTTATGGTGAATACTTCCTTCATTAACGAGATTGACCTCATATGTGGATGAAGTAAAGAAAGATGATGGAGCAATAGATCTCATGGAATCATTGAATGATAAAAGAATGAGATGATCGATCATTTCACCCATATCCTTGGAAAAATACCCACAACATTGAAGGTACTTTCCACAATAAGTCATTTTACAAGAATGACACCCTTCAAGTACAAGTTAATTTTGATATCCCTATGTTTGAAAGAAAGATAGATCTAGCATCCTTGGAAAGATGAAACTCTACAAAATGGTTATTTCTCTATTCACAAATTCTCAAATAGTGAGAAGAATATTTTTTTCTCTATTAGAGGCCCTTCCCCTTGTCAAATATTGGTTCACAAATTCTCAAATAGTGAGAAGAATACTTTTTATCTATTAGAGGCCCTTCCACTTGTCAAATATTGGTGGAATGTTTATTGTGTGCAACATAATCAAGATTCAAAATTATATGCAATAGATGGCATGTGGGGGGAATTTATTGATGGTGTCCTCAAGGAGTATTTAGATGTTCATGTTTAAAACTATGAAGATCCATACACAAGATGAATGATATTGCATTAAGGTTTAAAGACTATATTGTGCTAAAGTACACTCAAGAATTTCATAACCTATGTATAAAACTAGACATCTAAAATTTTGAGCTACACTTAGTACTAAAATATCTGAGTGACCTACATAGATACTTCCAATTAGGATTATATGAAATTTGGTTAAAAAATGGACATCTTAAGGAAATTAAAAAATAATAAGCACTCTATGCCACATTAAATTAATGTATGTCACATCACATTATGATATGAGCTAAATTAATATAAAATTATGAGGTAATAGTTAATGATAATAATGAGAAGTTTAGATTTTCTTGCACACAACAACAACAATACATAATATATAATGAAAGTACAAATTATTATAATAACAATAATCTAATTTTAAGGTCACCACCAAGCCAAACACTAAATTGGTGTATGAGACCTTTGAGGTAGTCTATCGAAGTATACACATTAAATAATGCAAGTACTACTAATAAAAAGTATTTATATTTAGTATTTAAAAGATATTTATCATAACCAATATGATCTCACCAAGATCACCAAGATCAACCAAGGTGACGTGTGTATGTGATTAAAATTTTCAAAAGAAACATGACAACTAATCATTTTTTACTTTTATATCACCAACTCTAAGATTATCATTGACTCAAATATTTGAAATTCTGATGGTTATTTATTTTCCAACTCAATAAGCAAGATTTTTATTATTTGGCTCATTTAACCCCAAATTTAATCTAATGGAGTTTTTGGACATCTTTTCATTAGGAGTTTCTTGTGATTATGTAATCAATATTGAACACAAATTTTGACAAAAAGATAAGAACTAGTTTGGGGTCAAAAATCAAGTGCAATAGTAGAAAAATAAAGATAGTCCTAACTCTTAAAAAAATGATAGAGTAAAGATAACTAGCCATAAGACAACCAAACAAAGCCTCATGCATAGAATAATATTGGAAAAATGGAGAACACAAACAAGTGGTGTGATCAACACAAAATCACTTCACACTAGAATGAAAAATGTACACTATTACATTTTAAAATTTTAATGGTGATTGTTTTTCATCATTAAAAGTAACATTAAAAGTGATAACAGTGATTTGAGACATGTCCATCATCATCATTAACCATTAATGTTCATTAAAATTTAAATTGTTTTGAGGACAATTTTCAAATGGTTTCCAAAAACCTTTTAGCAATGGTATAAAGTATCGACCCCTAGTTGAGGTCTTTTACAACCAACTTTATAGTTACATAAAAAAAAGTTGTGGTTAACAACCTTTTTATTTAGTTATAAGTTATAAATGTAGTTTTTAATAGTGGTTTGGGTACATTTTGTGTCTATATAACTACATATTAGGATGGCTTAAAATCATTATGATATGTATTTATAAGGGAGGTTTAGAAAATTTCTAAAAAAAATATTTTTGGTGGTTACAGTGCTTATGGTGGTGGTTTGAACTATCATGATAAGGTGGTTTTGAACCACCACCATATGTACCTCTAATTTGTAAATGGTAGGTCTATGCCCCCATTCATCTTGCAAATACACATATCCAATGCCCAATTAAAAATGTAAGTCTCTACCACATTGCAATTAGGTTGAGTTCAAGTTTTTGTTTTTTTTAATTAAATAACATGAATGAATATCCCTATTCTGGTTGGTGTTCAACCTTGGTTTGATAACTTTTCGGTTTAGATGTCAATGCTCAACAAACAAATCCACTTCTATAGCTTTATTATGCTCAAATAAAGAATATGATTTATGGATTTATGTTATGCCAAATAACAACACACTTTGTGTTTTTTTTAAATGTGAAATCATAACTTTTCGGTTTAGATACCAATGCTCAACCAAGGGAAAACAAATACAGTTCTATAGCTTTATTATGCTCAAGTAAAACTGTTATGCCAACTAACAACCCACTTTGTGTTTTTTAAAATGTGAGATCATACGTGATAAAATAACAAAAGTCATATCCATCTCTTAAACCAATTACAAGCTTGCCCATTCACTATATTCATTTCACTGATTAATAAAATGCATGGCACTTTGTTCTCTCCATTGCTATCACTACCCATTAACATTAATATATATTCGTTGGATAACATATATTCATTGGTTTGGATGAAGACCATCATGGGTGAGAGCAAACAGTGTAGGCTCGAGGCGAATGAATGAATGAAGGTGGTTGTAGGTAAATGATAAAATGCACAGGCTTGGGAATATATAGTTGTAGCATGTTATTGTACAAAATTCAAACCCATATTTCATACCAATGAACATGTGAGTGAGGATTAGCGTTGTCGGTGACACCCAAAACCATACAAAGAAATCTGAGGCAAAATATTGATTCAACGATTAATAAATGGGGCTATATTTCTAAACCAAGGATTCAAATAATGGGAAAATTAGTGATATACTCTGTACAAACCATACAAAGAAATCTGACGAAAAGTATTGATTCAACCATTAATAAATGGGGCTATATTTGTAAACCACGGATTCCAATAATGGGAAAATTAGTGATGCAACATATATTTACATAGATATAATTCTTAAACCGACGATCAAACAATAGGTCGAATGGGTTGTGGGTTCCACCCAACGACTTGATAAAAGAGGAATTCAAGCTATGGGTTATAGATAGATGTCAATTCGTTGTATTAAGAGTGTGGGAACATTGTACTAAGACATGGTTTAAACTGTTTCAAGAAAGGAATAGTTGTCTACAGAGTGCACAAACTATTATTTTAACCCAATAATGCAATCATCGATATTAGACACATCATTAATAAGCATGAAGGGCACAAAAATTACATTGGAAACTCAAATGAGAAAAATGGCAAAGATGGATTTTGTTTATGATCAACACATTAACAAGAATGGATATATTTGGCATTAAGAAGTTGTTGCAGTTGCAATAATTAACATAATAATATTTTTGCACTAATTAACATAATAATACAAAAATATGTAGTTTGTCCAAAAATGAACATAATAATATAAAAATATGTAGTTTGCCCAAAAATGAAATGATGAAATTTGTCAAAAACTTAAAACTTACTATCAAAAGTGTTGGAGCACACAAATAGAGATAAGGGTGAGTTATTTTTACTCATTCATATATACACATATAATCACATCAAATTCTCAGTTATTTTTATTCATTCATATATACACATATAATTACATTGATGTGATATTTGGATTTGTATTTCAAAAGGTTCCTTGGATTCCTATAATTTGACTATTCACATTTGGTTAAGTTAGTAATCCTAATGGATTACATTTCCAACATTCCCCCTTAATCCAAAGGAGTGTATGTGAGTCCAAGAAGAGAGATGAGTTATGTAAGTGTGCAACTGAAATTTGGAAGTGGACAACTACCAATGGTTGAATGTGCTCTTTGAATCTAGTGGTTTTTGGATGACCAAAAACCATAAGACTAGCATAAGATGACATCTTCTACTAAATGGTAATGGTGGTTTAAGGAAGACCACCAACCAATATGGTGGTTTATGGATGACCACAAACTATGAAATTTGGCTCTAGGACTCAATGGTTCTAGTAACATTTCCTAAGTTAGCTAGAAGATGGAAACTAATGTCTTTTGCTAATTAGAAGTGCTCTAGAATGTTGGTTTAAACATGACCATGAAATTTTCTCTAGGATAAGTTAAAAGTCTTTACTAAGTGGAGGTTTAAGAAAAACCACAAACCAAATCATGATTGTTTGTTACTTAATGATTGATAGGACTTCTAAACTTGAAGGCTCACTCTCAATCACTCATGTTACTCCCCGTGTGAGGGACAAGATGAGAAGACAAAAATATTTCCACTGCAATATGTGTCATTACTTGAGAATGAATTCTTTAGTATGATTATCTTATTGACTATTAATGACCATCACCAAGAAGTGATCCACTGATAGTTCAATTGGAGAAGGTGATCATGAACATTGTAGCAATCTAACATTCTTGAACTGGATATGTTTGTTATAATTTGAAATATGAAAGGTGACTTCATTTTCATATATAATATCAGTTCTATGCTTGTTGTTGTGATTTCTTCAGAAGGTCTAATGATTGGCTTGGAAAGAGGAAGTTGAACTTCGTCTCTATGAACATATTTGAAGTTGACTCAGTGAGTTGCTTCTACAATGCATGTTGATCAAGATCATCATCATCATCTTCTTCAAAAAGAGGGTTGTTATGAACACAGACTCTAGTTCAGAATGTTGAAGATTCTTTCATTCAAGTTCATCATGAATAAGTTGAGTATGGTTTTGCACCAATGCTATTTTTGATTGTGAAACAGGTAAGAAATTTATAACAAAATACAAACTTTCTTTCTCACTTGTGACTATATTGTCCATATAAGAGAGTATCACCCTTCATGGACGCTTGCTATTGTGGATAAGTGTGCAAATGTTCCAAAGGTTGTTGAACCTTCTATGGTTGAAGTCACTCATGTTTCTAGTTATAAAATGGTAATGACAGGTTTAGAAAATTTACAAGTGTAGAATGCGCAATTGTAGAAACTTATTCATTGGATGGAAAAGTGAAAACATGGAAATAGAATCGGACAATGTTTATGGAAATCCTTTCAAATTCCCTCACACTAATACATTCTTGTTGTTGTTGCTTTTGTTCTTTCACCTTAGTTGCCTCACACTCCTAGGATTCAATCAATCAAATAATACCCTTTGTATTGACATTGAGAGAAATATCATATTTACTTTTTGCAAAAGGGTTTGGTAAAGTGACTCCTAGGATTCAATCAATCAAATAATACCCTTTGTATTGACATTGAGAGAAATATCGTATTTACTTTTTGCAAAAGGGTTTGGTAAAGTGAGGGTTTACATTCAATTGTAAACTTTTTACTGTAGTAATGAATTGTAAACTTTTTACTGTAGTAATGAGTAATCCACTTGCCAAGAGGAACTAAACAAACACTTTTCACTCAGCACATTCTCAAAACCTAGACAAACCCTTTTCACTCAGCCCATTCTCAAACCCTAGAAAAACGGCTTGCTTACTCGATCTTCACTTTTAATTCATGGAATAACTCTCAATCGAATGAGCAATCAGAGCGAAATAAAAGAATGACGAGCATATGGGAATACATCCACTCCATTTGATGGTGATGATCAATCAGATCGGAATAAAAGAAATAGTCCCATACAACAATGGATGAGAGGAGATACGTCATATGGATTATGCCAAGTTTCTGATATGCCCGTCATAGCTAATTCGTTGATGACTGCTAGCTCCTGCAGTGAGCTAGGGTTTATCATAGAATTACCAAAGTCTTTGTAAGCGCCCAATTCCAAGTGTTTCAAGGACGACAACTAACATATCTCATCTGACATCTTTGTGTTGTCCTGAGGTTGCCACAAAGATCCCTAAACCAGAACTACGGAGGTATAGCTGCGCTGGCTAGCAATCAAGAGAGACGATTTCGAAACTGGAAAAAATCTCAATGAAAACGTTCATAGATTCTCACTACGCCGTGGTTTTGCAAAACGTCTATCCGCATTATAATGGTTCCATGAGGCCTCTGGTCCGAACCTCAAATCGTATCTCATGTAGTCTATAGGAGCTAGATTGAGGCCAGCCCTTGGCGTTTTCTTTCTCACTTCTCTAGTCGCATGGTGAATAGCACAGGTTTTCCTTTGATAGAATGATGGAGGCAAGGTTTATTTCTTGCCAAAGGGTCTCTACACAACAATCGTAGGGTTTCACGCTTGCTCGCATGAGGGTAGGCTCCTCAATCACGCTCTTAGAGACTAAAAGAAGAGTATTTTCATTCAACAGGCTGGGGAACGTGTCACTCAACTGATTGAACGGAAATGATCATGCACATGGGACTGATACGAGTCTGCATAATGGATTTCTTCCCACTCCTACTCACGGCTCACCTCAACGGCCAAATTTTCTTTCTCTAGCCGAGTTGGTCTAGTCGACCTCATCCGGAGACGGGAATGAAGACAAAATATGAAATGGATGGCCTGCAACTTTCATAAAATATACTAGAAAGACTAAACAAATGACATATTTGAAGGAAAAATCAGATGGTAGACTAACGCAGAAACCCTGACAGAGGAACTTGACTGGCACTAATAAGACTAACAGATCTGCAGGCAGGGGATGTTTTTGCATGAGGATTGAAAATTCCCAAGGGACCTGCTCAAATGCTATAGACAACTACCATAACCCTACAAACTATAGGGCTCTTATACCATTGTTGGAAAGCACAAATAAATATAAGCTTAGTTAATTTTATTTATTCATATGATAGAGATATAAGTACTTTGGTGTGACCTTTGGATTAGTATTCCAAAAGTTCCCTTGGACTTTCCATAATTGTTTCTATAATTTGAATATTCACATTCTATCAAGTTAGGGAATACCTTTTCAACAAAAAAAAAAAAAAAAAACATCCTAACTCTTCGGTTAGGATTTTGAAAAGACATTATTAGTATAAATTCTATAAAAATTCCTAGATAAAATGAAATTTGCAAAGCTCTAAACATTAGTAAAACATAAAGGCATGACGGCTATAAGATTCCCCTTGGTTCTTTGTGATGGCTTATGGTCTACACCTATCATTTCCATTTAGTCCTATTGTTGTTGAACAATCTTGTCTTCCTTATCTTCCTCAACTATTGACCCATTAGAATGTAGAGAAGTGGGATTTCTTACCAAATTCACAACCATTTTGCTAAGAGTAACATACTCAATTTGAAGGGATTCTATTTGTCTCTTTTGATTATGCATGGTTTTCAAGATGAAGACATATTCATTATTTCTAGTTTATTCTTGAGAATGCATCTTACTAGTCATAGATAAAATTGAATGGCTATTGTGTGTAACAAGATATTCCTATCTCTTTATATGTCTATGAATATCAATGATTTCACACAATGGGCATCTCTTAGAGTGCAAGTGGTCCATTATGAAGGCACTACATAACACTTGAAAATTCTCCCTTCCACTTCCCACAAATTCAGTTAACATAAGTTACCATAACCATTAACTACAGACTCTTTTCAAGAATTCCCTCATACAAGTGAAAACTTAGCAAGAGAATTTAAAAAATAGAATTATTCCACATAAACTTGGCACACTAACCTTTGGAGCAGAGCCATGTTAGTCCACCCATACCATTATAGAAGGTGACCAATGCAAGAACCACAGAGCCACCAAATGGGACCTTTGAGTGAACCAAAATCCCATGAGAACGAACTAGAACTCATCTTGATACTAGAGGAAAATTCTCAATTCGATCCAAGTTGGAACAAAGAAGGAATCCATAGAGACTCCCCAACTTCCATTCTAAAATAATCCAACAAATCCATTATCCCACATGAAGAAAAAACCAAATCCAATTGCAATCAATGACCCTACTCCAAAATTAAATGTCAAGTGTGCAAGTGTACATGTGGGTTATACACCTTGAATGTCACATTCCAAGATTTAAACACCCATGCCATTTGATGTGCCATTTGTCTTTCATGCAAATATTCATAACTATCATTTGAAACATAAGGAATGGGGAAAAATGAGAACCCTATTTTAGTTCTTAGTGCTCCACAATCCAAAGAGAAGCCATGTTTTCTAGATAATCTACCTTTTTGTTGAACTCCCTTAAGATATGATAATATTCAACATTTTCAAACCTACTAACTTCCTTTTTTATTTGACTAACAATTATTGTGAATTTACCAACATTGGTAGATAATGTTCTATGCATCATGATAACTATTGCTAAATCCCCAATAACAATTAGACTTCTAATATAACTTGCATTGAGGAGATTCAACCCATGGAAAAGAAACAATGCCTCTACCTCATTATTTGATGCTCTACCCATGCTCCATTCAAAGCTAATTTCTTGATTTTCTTTGTGATCGAGAACAATCCTCCTACACCTACCACCTCTTATGCTCGATGAATATTACAAATTGGTTCTATAAACTCTTAATAAGATATTTCTTATATTCTTACTCATTGGTAGTATTTTGAATATTGTGGCTTTGAATGAGAGATAATCTTTGTTGGCCATGGATAGTCCCATAATCTTCTTCATCTTGTGATATTTAAACATAATTCTCCTTTTTAATTCTGCCATCCTTATGCTACTACCCATTCTTCTTCGCAACTTTCAGTTTTTTCCATCTCCCTTGGGTTGTTTTTGTTCCATATTTGAAGGCATCCTATATTATATTGATTCTTTGGAATGCCAACAATCAAGTGATTTATTATATCTTTTTTTGCCTATAAAACATTATGTTTAAACCTTGTCCAAAATTTTCCATTTTAAAAAGTTTGGAGGATTTATTTCATATCCATTTTGGATCACACCTCCCAATTCATAGGCTTTTGGTCCCCAAAATATTCAATTAGTAGACAAGAAATCTGAAACATAGCTTCTCTTGTTGTATTCTATTCAACAAGTTGTTTCCTTCTCTAGCACACTTTCTATTCCTTGAAACCTTGCAAAAATTCCACCCAATATTGAAGAAATGTTTTCTATAGGAAGCTTCCTTAAGAAATTTATACTCTTTGGTTTACTAGTGTGGAAATATTTTCTTTCCCCTTAACCTTGACCCTCCAAAATTTTCTATTGGATGTGTGGTTTTCTAGATTAATTTTTGTATGAAACCTCCAACAATTGGAATCCCAATGTCTAATTATCTTACAAAGCTATTAGAAATTTCTATGATTTCCTAGGATACTTGGAATTTTCTTTTTATTTGTGTATTTCTTTTTTTCTAATGGTTTGATGAGGAATTGTTCCTTGAATCCTTCTTATTTTTAATACAATCTTTGATTTTGTGGATGGTTTGGTTCTTCTAGTAGGTATTCACTTGATGATCTCTCATACCACAAAAAGAACATGAATTAGAGTGCTAAAAAATATCAATTTTTTGGGTTTTCTTCCTATATTAGAAAAAAAAAGATATACTTTTCCATTCCTCGTTAGTTGTGCTTGTTCTTGTCATATTGTTACTTGGTCATCCATTTTTTTTCCCCATTCAATGTTTTACAAGAACATTGGTGTAATGGTATGTTGTCCACTCATTTTTTTGCTAGCTTTACCTCAAACAAAATGGCCTTTTCATCGACACCTCTTTCCTTAAAAAAGGTCATTTTGGAGGTTTTATCTTGAGCCAAAATTTTAAGTGATGAGATGCATTCACTCACTTCCTCTTGTCAATTGAAACTCAAGCCTTTATGCTTGACCCTATGTTTGACTATAATAGGGTTTACAATTCCCTTTATTTCTTTCCTAGCCCTTGGCCATCATAGATCATTTGTATTATTATGTTATAACCTATATCTCTGGTATGTTTTTCAAAATTATCCAAGGGTTCTTCTAAAATAGATTGAGAAAGGTCTTTAGAAGGTGATCTTACCATGCTTATGTTGGTCATGGTGTTGGATTTTGCAGTAGCATTGGAACATACTTGTACTTCCTTGGTATCTTGGAAAACTACTTGTAACTTGGCCAATGCTTCCTCCTTAACTTCTAATTCTTGGTACAATTGAGCCATAATTTCATGAGATTTTATTCTTGCTAATAATATAACTTTATTTGTTTCTCTCCAAATTGCAAGATTTGACTTTTTCATCTTCCATAATAATAGCGATCCGGACAGCCAACTAAGTGTTCCTTTAAAAAAGGTGACAATTTTTTATAAGTTTCAAGGACATTTTCCAAGTTTGATATCCTCCTATCAATGCTATGTATTTACTACTTCAAGTATCAATTCTCCTCTTCAATTTGACATTAATGGCCCATAGGTCTTCCATCCTTTCTCTTTTTAGTTCTTTATGTAAGGTAGCTAGAGAGGTAGTGGGGGGGCCCATAGGGCCCATAGTGATAATAGTGGAGGTCATTCAATGTAAGGTGGACTAGGTCCACTATATTATTAAATAATGCCCACTATGGTAGTTAGATATAATAAATGTAAGAGGACTTCTTAGAAGGTTCTACTTCTAGAAGATTCCTCCTCTAGAATGTTCTTAGGTGATAGTAGCACTATATAAAGGAGTTCAAGAAATGTAATGAGACATGAAGAGAATTATTGTGTTTGGAGCGTTATCTCAATAGGAGGAAGCCCCCTCAAAGAGGCAAGTGAACAGGAGAGGATCCCTTCCATAATAGGATCCATTGTACGATGTTGCCCTACCTCAAGGGTTTGGTAATAATAAAGTTGTGTTTTTCTATATTGTTCTTCTATATCAGTTGTGGTGCTTTTGTATTCAGTATTTGGTTCTTAACAATTGGTATCAGAGCACTTTCCTTGGCCAAAGAAGGGAAGATTTGTTTTCTCTTTTTTCAGAAATTATTTAGGGAAGAAAAAGAGGGCAGTGCACTTCAGGTTCAGATATAAAGTTTTATGAGCTGAATTTGGAAAAAAAAAATGGATATTTGAGTTCCTCTCGGAAAAATACCCAATTTCAAAAAAAAAAATCAGCCGAAACAGAGTTCGGGAAGTAAAGTTATGAGCGTTTTAAATTCAACAGTTTTTTCAGGGTTTTTCCGGAAAAAGCCACGATTTTTTGCCGTAACTTATTGATCTATTTTTTGGGGTTTTTTCATAGCAAGATGTATTTTACAGGGAAATGTGATGGCCCTAGTATTGAATCATTCATTAAAGACAAAAAATCAGCATGGGGAGATACTTGGCACCATTGGGTAGCTCTCAAATTGCAAGGTGATGCTGCCATTTGGTGGAAATCGCTTGATTATGAGGAGATGATGAGACTTTCCAATATAGAATTTGAAAAAATATTGTTAAACAAGTGGTCTCATGGAGAAAATGAGGATAAAGAGAGAACCAAGAGTTTATTTCATGTGAAAAATCTATATTACAGGTTCATGGCTGTATTCATAAAGAAAATATCGTTGTTTCTATTAACCCTAGTTGCATGCATAATTTTATCAATGTTCAGTTGGTTAATAGATTGCAAGTTCCAATAAAGAATATTCAAAGCACACATGTTGAGGGTGAAAATGTTCAAAT
>JASDQU010102315.1:215738-273856 GCA_032191745.1 Picea mariana | reverse complement strand
TTTTTTGGACATATCAACTTTACTTTTTATTGTAGGATGAGGTTTTTTTTTAAGGGGAAAATTTCTCAATTATATAATATATAATTTGTTTTCAAAAGAGTAGGTTACAATGGTAGCTATGGAGAATCTAAAGTATGGGTAAAAGAAGAAATATATTTCGCCTATAGCGGTCTTTTGGCCTGCAAAGGGGGAAATTTCATATGTGGGAAGTGACAAAGAAAAAATAAACAAGAGAATGTCGCTAAGAGTCTAAGAGAGAGTTGGCGTAAAAATATTTTTCGGAAGCACGGAAGATTTATGAGACCAGGAGAAAACTCCAACTTTCATATCGAGAAAGTCCGATGAGGAAAGAGGAACACTAATCTTAAAATATAGATAGAAAGAGGGGAGGGCCCTCATGGCCATCTATCCAGAGGTTGTAAGATATGATTCCTACTTTTTTCTGGAGCACTGCCTTTAAAAGTTGATCAGCATATTTGTTGTGCTCACGATATATGTGGTTGTAGCTGAGTTTTTTTAAAGTGGGTTGTAGTAGTCTAATTCTATCCTTCCAAGCCAAGAGGGAGATAGCTTGGAGATTGCCCTTGTTGCTCAACCACTCAATAACAACTCTGGAGTCCCCGAGTACCTGGAGGACTTCAATGTGGAGTCTGGAGGCCAAGTATAGTGTGGCCCGGGTGCCCAAAAATTCGGCCCTAGTATTGGTGCACAAACCACAGTTGAAAGTCCATTTGTAAACTGTGTTTTGCGAGATTTTGATTAACCCTCCAGCTCCACTCTGAGAGCCATTTGAAAGCATTGCTCCATCGAACCATTATGTAGGAGTGTCTTCTAAATCAGGGACCTTCTTTGTGTGTTGCAGACTTGGCTTGCTAGCATGAGAATCATTCCAAGATTTAAAATTTCCAAGAGCTTTGTAAGTTGCAGCACTTGTGGAAGGGGTCCCATTTTCAAAAATAGTTTTAATTCTTTCCAACCAAATAGTCTAGTAGATTAGAGGTGGAAGATGTAAGTGAATGTGTTCCCTTTGGGCCCAAGAGTCAAAACAGTCCAAGAGCGTAGTCCCATCCCATATGGATTGAAGTTTTAGGACCAATGCCATTTTCTCCCATACCTGTCTAGTGAAATGGCACTTGATAAATAGGTGATCTGCAGTTTCAGAATCAATGTGGCAAAGGTGGAAATAGTTTGGCACATACCAGCCCTTTCTTAGAAGGATGTCCCAAGTGTTTGGATTGTATGCAGTCAACAGCCATGTGAAGTATTTTATCTTGGGCGGAATGTACCAGGACCATAAGTGTTTTCTCCATCCTCTGAAATTTGTGTGCCAGTGCGAATTTGTGATGGTTGCATACATATTTTGGACAATGAGATTACTTGAAAGATCGCCCCCCGACCACTATAGCAGATCTTCTCAATCAGATAGATGTATTCCCAATTGTGTGAGGGCCGAGCAAAAATTGTTCCAGTCACGCGAAAGCTCTGTGTTGAGGCCGAGTGATACATTGGTAATCCAACTGTCAGGTAGAAAAGCCGATCTGGAGGTGTCATGAATTTGATAGAGGTACCAAAGGCTTTTTGAATGTAGATGTGTTATCAACTACAGGTATAATGTACTTGTGGCGTCCATTCCAAGTATACGATCATGACCAAGAGCAATAGATTGCCCCCAGCCTGGAAGCCAGCAGAGCCGGCGAGTGATCAAATGTTTAGATTTCGTGATATTCCTCCAGAAAAATGAGGTCGATATGGTGGTAGTCATCTCCGAAAATAGCCAGCTATTGATTGTGTGGTGGCAAAGGTATTTATCAAGGATTACGAAATGGCAAATGCCAGGTAGATTCAGCACGCGCCGGAGTGAATTGGCCGCAAGTGCTTGACTAAAGTGAAAAAGATTTTGAATCCCCCAACCTCCCTTTTGTTTTGGTTTAGCCAGAGCTTGCCAATTGCAGATCTGTTGTCGGGAGTGACCAGAGCAGCCCGACCAGAGGAAGTTAAAAATCATCTTGCGGAGTTTTGAGAGGACCGTGGTAGGGATGGCAACTAGGGCCATCCAATACACAGCCTTTCGTTCAAGGACAACTTTGATAAGAGTAAACCGACCTCCAAGAAAGAGCCAGCTCGTGCACCAGTGGCCAATCCTTTTTTCCACTTTGGCAAGTAGCCAGTTCCAATCCGATGGATTTTAGGAGTCTGATTTTAAATGGTAGCCCAAGTATTTGAGACTGGGGGAAAGAGGAGCAAAAGAGTAGGGGAAGATACATTTTATTTGGTCCAAAGAATGTTGATGTAAATTTTCAAAGTGAAAAGTAGATTTGTCCTAATTGATCGTCCAGCATGTGGCACTGCAGAAGTTGATTAAGATCTCTTTTATTTCTATCCATTCCTAAAGAGTTCCATTAATCATGATGAGGACGTCGTCAGCAAAAAGGAGATGCAGGATCTTGATGGTCCTTGACACCTTTATTCCAGTGATCTTACCTTCAACTTGGCTTGATTTGAGGAGCAAACTCAAAGCTTCCATAGCCAATATGAAGAGAAGAGGAGAGAGGGGACAGCCCTGCCTCAGTCCTCTGCCAATACGAAAGAAAGAGGAGGATTCGCCATTGACCAAAATGGCAAGGTTAACACTGACCACACAACTCATGATCCACTTGATCATTGAGTGGTTGAAGCATGGTTGAGATAGAATCAATCTAAGAAAATCCCAATCAATGCAATCAAAGGCCTTTTTGAGATCCAATTTGAGAATAAGCACCTTGGAATTCTTAGATTTGATACTGTGAATGCACTCCTAAGTAGTGCCAATAGCGTCTAGAATCTGTCAGCCTTTTAAAAACCCCAATTGTTCTTTCGAAAGAATACGAGAGAGTATGGGCTTGATCCTAGTGGCCATAATTTTGGAAATGAGTTTATAGCAAAGATTGCAGAGAGAAATAGGCCTATAATTGCCAAAGGAAGAGGAAGTAGCAGCTTTAGGTATAAGAGTAAGGAAAGTCGAGTTTAAAGCATCAATCACATTTCCTCTAAGTCTAGTGTCCTCCACTAGCTCCAGTAGATCTGGACCAACCAAATCGAAAAAGTGAAAATAAATATCTATCGTCCAGCCATCTGGGCCTGGACTTTTGTCCTTGGAGAGGATTTTAGAGCAACTAAAATCTCGTGTAGCATGCAAGGGATATCTAGAAAAAGTGCATCTTCCCTCGATATTGTGTGTGGGAAGAGTCTAGCCACCGATACTAAAGTCTGCAGATTCGCAGAGGAGTTCTGCTCAAAGAAAGGCTTGAAGTGTTTAAATGTTGCAGATTTTAATGCTTGCTGGCCTTTGTGAAGAGATCCATCCTCAACGATGACCTCCCATATGTGGTTTTTACTCCTACATGAGTTGGCGTATTTATGAAAGTATTTGGTGTTGATATCACCACACTTGAGACAGTTTGATCTATAGCGTTGTCTCCAGGTAGTTTCATCTTTTAAAAGTAGTTGGTTCCGCTCCGATTCAAGTCCCTTTAATACATGACAACCATCTCCAATGGTCCCCGCGCTGACTTCTATAAGTATATGAGCCTGAATTTCTGAATCGAGGTCAAGTAACCTTTGTGTGTTGTGTTGTCGATAAGTAGCAACCCATGATTTTATGCGTGCTTTAAGACTTTTGAGCTTCCATACAAGTCGATGTTGAATGCACGGTTCAGAAAAAAAAAATGTGGATTCAACACATAGTGGAATGCATAGGTAAAATATTTTACTTAGTACTTGTGGGATCTCTTTGTTTTATTCTTTTGGATGAGGATACACATAGTGGAATGCATTTGTAAAATATTTTACTTAGTACTTGTGGGATCTCTTTGTTTTATTATTTTGGACATATCAATTTTCCATGGTAGGATGAGGGTACACATAGTATGCATAGGTAAAATTATATATTTGTTGCACCTCGTGTTTGTTGGGAGAGGTGTTGCACCACATGAAATGCAAAGGGACAAGGTTGGTTGCACATTGTAATTTTTGTCATATTTATAGTGTGTAAAGCGCAATGTTCTACTTTAACCAATAATCCTTGATACACTATACATCTACATAACTATATATTCTTTATATGAAGTTGATAACATTTACATATTTTTTAATATTATTAACTAAAATATGAAAATTTTAAATATGAAATATAATACAGATCTAACAAATAGGTAGAATTTATGGTTCTATCATGTGATGTCAAAAAAATCTTTAAAATAAAAATATAAGTGTAACACACTCAACTCCTAAATACCCCTTCTAGGGATGGGGCATCAATTTTTTGTTCTTCCTAATTATTTCAAATCCTAATTCTAGGACCTACGTTGGTTACTGCTCGCCATGAGCTTTCTAACGGTCACCACCGCACTAAAATTCGAGCCTTGGGCCTGTAAAATATGGCCTCCCGAAGGTACCTAAGGAATTATTAGTTGGGGTCTTCGGCGTTCGACGTTGAACATACATTTTTCCTAATCCCCGAATTCCTGAGATCTCGCCACGTGGCCTTAGCCATTCAATGGTTTACACTAAACCTCCCTTTCTTTTTGTGTTCGGCGGTCGACAATCAATGGTCAACATCCTACTTTTTCAGTGTTTCAACGATCAACGATTGTCGTTGAACGTTCAACGATCTCCATAGAGCATTCATTTTTACCATACTATGCCCAAACTCCTGAACTCCCAAAATTTCGCCATGTGGCCTTGGCCCTTCGGCGTTCGACGTTTTATGTTGGACATTCCTAAAATGTAACATGCCACAAAACTCTCGAACTCCCGAAGTTATCCAAATTCTCAGAGTCTTGTATACGTCACCAACCACGTTGACTAAGCAGGAACAAACCAGGAACTGACACACAGCGAGGGTTGAGGGGTGACATGTGTCCTCATTAGGGGGTGACACATGTCATGCTCTAATAGGCAAAAGGGATGGGTGAATCAGCCAAATCTAGTGACACGTGGCACCTTGGTTGCAGGTCCACATCACTCAAGATGACGTCAGTGGCCACGTCACCCCCATCACACAATTGAGATTTATCCACGTGAATATGTAGATCCACAGTCCTCGTTACTTCACGGATACAGACTTCAGGGCTTACCGACCCCTCTCGACGTAAATCCCCTGAAGAGTTAAGTCCCTGAACTCTCGGATATGGCACCAAATGTCCTCTTCCTATCAACAACTAAGATTTATTTCGACGTTCACAACTTCGGCAGTTTTCACACCTTGAAAACCCTTGGACAAATTCCTTCGGAGTACGAAGTCTCTGGACCACGAGATCGCTTGCCACGTACCCATTCATCCAACGGTCCTCGTCACTTCGACAATTCAGCAATCGAGAGTTTGGCGTGTATCTCCTGGATTTCCTTCCGGACCACGTTGGATCGCTTGCCACGCGTACCTCGCATCTACAACCATGATTTACTTCTGCTTATAGAGCTCCGAGGAAACTCGTGCATCCCTATATCACTGAATACCTGGAATCTCAGATGATCATTGATCTGTGGACATGTGTCCCTCCCTTTTCAACGGTCCATATTTACTTCGCGACTCTGGCATTCAGGATTTTCGGCGCTAGAACACTCTTATTCTCCCGAAGTAACACTTTATCGAATCGCTTAACGCTTCCCTTCCTACGTCTGATCTAAAGCCTAAGAGAGATCCATACTGAATCCCCAAATCAACGATCCTCGTCGTTTCACGACTTCGTCCTTCGACTGTTTTCAGTTATTGTGGAGTCACCATTCCCGAAGTCGGAAGGGCTAGCCCCTTTTTGGACTAGCGCAGGGTTCTCAGACCCTGGTCACATGGGTCTCTTGGAGAATCTTATGGGCTAGGCGTAAATCCTTTTGCAACAAAGAGGTTAAGGACAAGGGCATGAGCTCTCAGTCAAATGGGTGGTTAGTCTGAAGGGAGAGGCTCTTCTCCCACAGAGAGGAACTTGACATTCCCGCTAAGGCAAACTTCAAGTGATTGGCAGGACTTAGACATTTCATTCGATCCTACCTCAACCCTCATACGAATTCCCATCCCATGACTCTCTGGCAGCTAGTCTAAGAAATTCAAAGATCATATAGATATAACAATATACAGAAAGCAAGGAGCATTTCTAATAACTATTCAAACACTAAAAGACTTAATCATAAATACAAACCTTTCATTATCACATCCAATATATTATATAGTGTATGAAAGTACTTATCAGAACTGGAAAATGTGAAGTAATTGTTGAAAGGGGTGCTTGTTTCCTCCCAACCATAGGCACAGTCACTCCTGATGGATTTACCACTGGCCACCCCCGAGCTAGACCATGATGCTCTAAGAGAGATTCTTTCTCCTTGCTCCACAACAGTCAGGAACAGAGGTTACTCTCCTCCTCCTACGAGAACTTGGCAACTGGTTTTCTTTATTCCAAGCAGGGAGGTTTGCACGAGTACTTACTCAGTCACTCGTCAGCCTCATTTATCGGCTTGTAGCCAAACCCTGCCCGTGGCTTCCTTCAGCCAAAAACGAGCTTACTGTTCAACTTTTCCTCTCAACTCTAGAGTCAAAGTATGCTTCTCTTCTCTTCTCAGGAGAGTGTTTTCTCTACTATGCTACCTCGCAGATCTGTCTATGTTCCCCGAATTACCTCCTCTCTTCCTCAACAAGGTTGCATGGCTCTGAATCCCAATTCGTGGTCAGGCCTGGAAGCCTTACAAATGGGTACCCTACCCCATCTTCTCATTAACTCTTGAGGATAGCCTTCCAACTACCAGCCTGACTAGTAATTCATTTCCGGGTCAAAGGATTGTTAAGAAATTACACCCAGTAGGTACTAGTCTGGTGAGGGTCATCTCAACCGTTCTTGGTTTTCCCTCACCATCTCTCTCATAACATCCATGGTCTATCTTGGAAAACTTTCCCCCTTTCAGTAGTTGTGCAACACATATTTAATTTCTATTAATAACATAAAATTCATACATTGACCCTTTATACAAAGGTTCATTAAATCAAACATTCACACATATTTAGTCCGCCATAGTCTCTTCGCCAGCTATAGTTATATTTAAAAACTTGGAAAAACAAGGGTATTGCAATCCCCTCCCCCTTAAAGGAACATCGTCCTTGATGTTCAATCTGTCAATGTGCTATGTATGTACAGAAGTAAACAAAAATGGATATGCCTGTCTCATGGCATCCTCCATTTCCCATGTAGCCTCATCTGGGCCAAAGTGTTTCCACTGCACCTTGACCTGTGCAATGGTTGTGTTCCTGAGTGGGGTTTCCTTCCTGTCTATTACGCATTGGGGTTCTAGCAGGAGCTCTCTCTCAGGTTCCACCTGAATCACAGGCCAGTCAATAATATGATTAGAATCATGTACATACTTCTTTAATAAATAAACATGGAAAACATTATGTCCTTTCATTGTGGGAGGGAGTGTTAGCCGATAGGCTACTGGCCCCACTCTATCCAAGACTTCAAAGGGTCATCAATACCAAGGTGCCAACTTGGCACAAGCTCCTATCCTCAAAGAGATTTTCCTAGGTCTAACTCAGAGATACACATGATCCCCTGCTTTGAATTCTCTAGGAGTCTTTTTCAAGTCTGCATAACTCTTTTGTCTATCCTGGGCTATCTTCATATTTTGCCTGATCTGAATCACTTGTTGCTCTATGTCCTTTAGCATATCTAGCCCGATTGTAACTCTATCTATTGGGTTTTTCTAGTTGATTGGAATGTTTCATTATCTTCCATAGAGGGCTTCAAAAGGGCTAATTTTCAATGACTCTTGATAGCCTTGTTGTAAGCAAATTCTACCAGTGGTAGGTAGTCCTACCACGTATTGGGTTGATGCATTACATGCATCCTCAACATGTCTTTCTAACACTTGGGTTACCCTCTTTGTCTTCCCATCATATTGAGGGTGATAGGTTGTACTAAAGAGTAATTTTGTTTCAAAACCAACAAATAGAGATTTCCAAAAGTTTGAAGTAAACTTTGTATCTTTGACGGATATAATTTCCTTAGGCATGCCATGCAGTCTAAATATCTCTTTCATGAAGATGTTGGCAATATCTATTGCCTTGCAAGTTGACTTGACGGGTATGAAGTGAACAACCTTGCTCAGTTTTTCCACAACTACTATGATGGCATCATTTTGTTTGGTTGATCTTGGTAATCATGTGATGAAATCCATGGAGATGGTTTCCCATTTCCATTCGGGAATTGGTAGCGGATGCAACATCCCGGTTGGGTGTCGGTGCTCTGCCTTGACTCGCTGACATTCTAGACACTTAGCCAAGTAATCAACTATGTCCTTTTTCAGTCCGGGCCAATAAAATAGTTTCCTAGTGGTCATGATCATTTTTTGATAACCAGGATTACCAGTATATGGTCTTTTGTGTAGTTCATCCATTATGAACCTCTCCAAGTCGTCACAACTTGGGACATATAATCTTCCCTTTTAAGTCAGCAGATCATCATTAAGCATCTGATAACCTTCATACTTCATCAATGTGGGCTCTTGCTTTAGGTATGATGTCACGGTTTTGAAAAATGCATATGTTTCTTGTGCGGTTTTGACCCCTCTTTGATGTCTGATTCACTGGCGCTTCCAACTGCCAAGTGAACTATTGTCATACTTCTACTAAGGGCATCAACCACCCTAATCTCCTTTCCTTTGATATGTTTGATTTCAAAATCAAACTCACTAAGGAGAGCTATCCACCTAGCTTGTCTCACATTGAGTTTTGGTTGGTCAAACAAATACCTCAACCCACTATGGTCTGTCATAAGTACAAATCTTCTACCTAAGAGGTAATGCCTCCACATTTTTAAAGCATGCACTATGGTAGCCAATTCCATATCATGGGTCACATAATTGACTTCATGCTCATTCAATTTTTTGGATTCGTAGCAAATCACATGTCCTTCTTGCATAAGGACTCCTCTGAGCCCTTCCTTGCAGGCATATGTACACACAAAGAAGTCTTTGTTTGGATCTGCAATCTTCAGCACAAGTGCATTGGTTAGAAGGTATTTCAGTCCCTGAAATATTTCCTCACATTCTGATGTCCAAATGAATTTAACCCTCTTTTTTCTGAAGGGAGGTGATTGGGAAACCAATCTTGGAGAATCCTTTTATGAATCTCCTATAGTATCTTGCCAGGCCCATAAAGGATATGATATCAGATACATCCTTTGGGGTATGCCAATCCATGATGGATTTAATCTTGTCAGGATCAACTGCCACTCCTTCCTCAGAAATAGCATGGCCTAAGTAATGCACTTGTTTCTAGAAAAAGTCACACTTGCTAAGCTTAGCATAGAGATGATGTTCTCTTAGCACTTGGAGTACTAACTTGAGATGTTCTTCATGCTCTTCCCTATTCTTGGAATATATTAGGATATCATCAATGAAAACCAACACAAACCTATCCAAGAACTTTATGAATACGTTATTCATTAATCACATGAAGGTGGTTGGTGCATTGATAAGCCCAAACGACACCACCACAAATTCATAGTGACCATACCTTGTTCTAAAGGTTTTATTGTGGATGTCTTCATCTTTAATTCGGACCTGATGGTATCCAGACCTCAAGTCAATCTTGGAGAAGATTGTAGCACCCCTTAATTGGTCAAACAAGTCATCGTTTCTTGACAATGGATACTTATTCTTGATGGTCATCTTATTGAGTTGTCTATAATCTATGCATAATATGAGTGTGCCATATTTCTTTTTCACAAACAAGGTTGGTGCTCCCCATGGAGACACACTAGGTTTAATATAGCCTTTGTCCCACATCTCCTTCAACTAGCTTTGGTGTACTCATTGTATAGGGTGTTCTAGACATTGGAACTTCTCATGGTAGACGTTCTATTGAAAATTCAATATCCCTTCTTGGAGGTAGAACTTGTACCTCTTATGGGAATACGTATTTATATTCTCTTAAGATGGGATGGTTTCCTAGGTTGGGTTTGACATTCTCAACAAAGTTTAGTACTTGTATTGCATACAAGGGACATCCCTTTCTACAATACTTCTTCAGTTGGAGGGCTGATATTTGTCTCATTGAGACAAGATTTTGAATCCCTTGTAGGGTTACCCTTCTTCCCTCTTCATTTTCACACTCCAAAGTTTTACTGTAACAATCCAACTTTGTTTTGTGGGCATCCAACTAATCCATGCCAATCAGCAGGTCATAAATCCTAGAGGTAGTATGTTTAGGTTTGCTTGAGTGGGCAACCCACTCATGACAAATTGGCATGCTTTTATGACCTCTGTTACTTTTCTTTTGGTTCCAGTGGCTAGTTGTACCAGCCATGATTTAACATGTTTAACTTGTTACAATTTACATTTCTCAACAATTTGAGGGGAAACATAACTTAAATTAGAACCATGGTCAATTAAAATGGAAACAGGATGGTTGGCAATCGCACCTTCCATCTCCACCATTGAAGCTTGGTGGTCAACTTGTCTATTATCCAAGGCTACATAAATTTCTGGCAGGCTCCTAGCCACATCATTGACTATGGTAGCCTCTTGGATGTTGTAGACCCTCACATTGTTATGTTGCCTATGTGGAAAGTCCCTCAACAAATGTTCCTCTTCACAACCCAAGCATTTCAAGGGTTCTCTCTTCGCGTTATCAGTCTTACTTGCAGTTGCTCTGAATGGTTTATTTCCACTCTGGGATGGAAAATTTTGTTGATACACACTTCTGGAAGGAAGGCTCATCCTCGAGCTCTCACCAAGGTTCTTAAATCTCGATGGTTTAAACCCCTTCTTCTTGAATCCCAAATTGTTTTTCTTCTTCCAATCTTCATGGGGTTTTGTCTTACTCTTGAATTGCTCATAGAAATACCTTACTTTTCGAATAGTATCTTCTAAGGTCTTTGGCTCATCAAACTAAATTATGTCATGGTAGGACTGAGGTATTCCACTAATAAATCGTTTCATCTTTACCTTTTCATCCTTTATTTAGGGCACATACCTCATCAGCTCGAGAAATTTGTTGATATACTCATCTATGGTGAGTTGTCCCAGCTTGAGTTCATATAACTCCTTGGTCTTTTTATCAAAAGAATTTTCTGACGGGTATTTCTTCTTGAAGTATTTATCAAATTGTTTCCATGACAAGTCCTTCCCATGGACTCCTTTTACATTCCTAAGGTCTTCCCACCAAATGGAAGCTTTCCCATTCAGGTTGAAAATGGCTATTTGAGCCTTTAATTTTTCAGAGTAGTCATGGAATCTGAAGTACTTCTTTAAACCAAGTAGCCAAACTTCTGCTTCTTCCCTCTTATTAATCTCTCCATTGAAGGTGGGGGGTTTGGCTTTCTTGAATTCTTCAGGGTTACGACTCTTGGAATGTTTCCTCTTCTTTCCTCTCGTCTGAGAATGGGAACTAATTTTTCCACTAGAAGATTCCTTGGAGTTGTCAGTGTCCTCACCAGAGGAATATTCGATTCAATGTCTCTTGGCTCCATGTTGGGCCTTCTTTGAGGTAATCCTCCTAGTGTGGCCACTTTTAGGACCATGCTTCTATATCTCAGGTGGACTTGGAGTTTTCTTAGTATGATGCCTGTCCACATGACCGGTAGTTGGACCATGTTGCAGTTGTCGTTGTATATCTGATAGACTTTGTAGTAGGACTGCATTAATTTCAGTCTGATTTTCCTACTCCTTTATCAACCTTTCATTCTCAACCTTATAACTCTGTAATTCTGCCATGGCGCTTCTTATAGTGTCGGCCAAATTTGGAGGGGTTTCCACCACCCTCCTTTCATCAGATTATTCCTCTCTATTGTTGTAGCTCTCCCCCAACTCCATGTTACTTCACGGCTCTAGACTTCAGGGCTTACTGACTTGTCTCGACGTAAAGCCCTCGAAGAGCTAAGTCCCTAGACTCTCGGATCTAGTGCCACGTGTCATATTTCTATCAAGTCTCTGGACCATAGAATCTCTTGCCATGTACCTGTTCATCCAACGGTCCTTGTCACTTTGACAATTCGACATCAGGGAGTTTGGCATGTATCTCTCGGCTTTCCTTCCAGACTATGTCAGATCGCTTGCCACACATACCTAGGATCTACGACCAGGTTTTACTTCGTCTTACAGAGCTCCAGGGAAACTCGTGCATCCCTATATCATCGAATACCCGAACTCCCGGATGATTGTTGATCTGTGGACACATGTCCCTCCCTTTTCAACAGTCCAGATTTACTCCACGACTACGACATTTGGGAGTTTCGGTGCTAGACCACTCCTATTCTCCCAAAGTAACACTTTGTCAAAGTGCTTAACGCTTCCCTTCCTACGTCTGATCTAATGACTAAGAGAGATCCATATTAAATCCCCAGATCGATGATGCTCATCGATTCGCGACTTCGTCCTTCGACTATTTTTTAGGATTGTGGAGTCACTAATCCCAAAGTCAGAAGGGCTAGCCCCTCTTTGGACTAGTTCAGGGTTCCCAGACCCTAGTCACATGGGTCTCTTGGAGAATCTTATGGGCTAGGCACAAATTATTTTGCATCAAAGAGGTGAAGGACAAGGGCATGAGCCCTCAATCAGATGGGTGATTATTTTGAGGGGAAACACTCTTCTTCCACAGAGAGGAACTTGACATTCTCGCTAAGGAAAACTTCAAAGGATTAGCAGGACTTAGACATTTCAGTCAATCCTACCCCGACCCTCCTACGGATTCCCATCCCATGACTCTCTGACAGATAGTCTAAGAAATTCAAAGATCATATAGATATAACAATATACAGAAAGCAAGGAGCATTTCTAATAACTGTTCAAATACTTAAAGACTTAATCATAAGCACAAACCTTTCATTATCACATCCAATATATTATACTAAGTATGAAAATACTTATCAGAACTTGAAAATGTGAAGTAACTATTGAAAGGGGTGCACGTTTCCTCCCAACCATAGGCATAGTCACTCATGACGGATTTACCACTGGCCACCCCTGACCTAGACCATGATGCTCTAAGAGAGATTCTTTCTCCTTGCTCCACAACAGTCAGGGACGAAGGTTACTCTCCTCCTCCCACAAGAAATTGACAACTAATTTTCTCTACTCCAACCAAGGAGGTCTGCACGAGTACTTACTCAGTCACTCATCAGCCTCGTTTATTAGCTTGTAGCCAAACCCTGCCTGTGGCTTCCTTCAACCAAAAATGAGCTTACTGCGTAGCTTTTCCTCTCAACTCCAGAGTCAAAGTATGGTTCTCTTCTCTTCTCGGGAGACTATTTTATCTACTCTGCTACCTCATAGATCTGTCTCTGTTCCTCAAATTACCTCCTCTCTTTTCTTCCTTAGCAAGGTTGCGTGGGTTTGAATCCCAATTCGTGGTTAGGCTTGGAAACCTTACAAATGGGTACCCTTCCCCATCTCCTCATTAACTCTTGAGGATGGCCTTCCAACTACCAACCTCACTAGTAATTCCTTTCTAGGTCAGAGGATTGTTGAGCAATTACACCCAGTAGGTACTGGTCTGGTGAGGGTCATCTCAACCATTCTTGGTTTTCCATCACCATCTCTCTCATAGCATCCATGGTCTATCTTGGCAAACTTTCCCCCTTTCAACAGTTGTGCAACACATATTCAATTTCTATTAATAACAAAAAATTCATACATTGACCCTTTATACAAAGGTTCATTAAATCAAGCATTCACACATATTTATTTAGTCCGCCATAGTCTCTTGGCCAGCTATAGTTATATTTACAAACTGGGGGAAACATGGGTATTACAATAAGAAATTTAGTTTTGAAGGTAACTCCAAATTAATAATCTACCACTTCAATGAAAAAAAATCAAAACCTCTCTTGGAAAATTGAACGCTACTTTAGATGGACTATGGGTACACTAGAAATTTGTGAAATATGTAATTATCCAAAAGCATCTCATTTTGCAGCAAGACAACACTCTGAAAACTCCTTCAACGTTTAGGGATGGTTCGAGAATTTCATGGAACAATAAACCCCTAAAATTTGTACTCCTACCCCAAAATGATGGACGCGAATTTGAGTATCCAATGAAAAAAATCTAGATTCCTTTCCCTAGTTGGAGACTTATGTAAGGGAAATAGAGGAGTTGTCTATTCAACGATAAATAAGGTTTGAGAAAAAAGCGTTGCACTGCCTAAGCCAATTGCTTACTACCATCAAAATCTTGGACATTAATTACTCTTGGCAAGTAAATCGAGGCTTAAGACATACGATATTCCTGGCTTAGAAACCCTGGTAGAATATGCATTGAGTTGTCAATTATTGTCGATGAAGATTAAGCAGGAATATTTTCCAACTCAACATTAAAAAGTTGCAATAGACAAGTAACAACCTTGTGGCTCTCGACTAAGTGTCATTAGTATGTGTGATCCTGAAACCTTATGAAACCTTTAGACATTAAATATTGAATTTGTCTTTTAATTTCAACACTTTAAATCATTGAAGTGTGATACAATGGGGCATTAGGAAGAGACACACTAAGAAGAAGATCAATTGTATGATTGATTTCTCTACGTAGACCAAGTGTTGCAGGTTCTTGGAACACATTTGAATAAGATTGCAAAAGGTGATTGAGATCTCCATGCAGTGGAGAAATTGCAATATTTTCTTATTTTCATGAGATTGAGGTCGTACGAAGATGAATTCTAATGATGTTTCTTAATTAACTACTTTACGTCCCTACTTGTAAGTGAGAACCAAAATTAGGTGTTTTTATGTGCTGCTAATTACATACTTTTTAGTATCTTTCTATAATGTATGTGTTTATATACATCATATTAAGCTTTCCCATCATACTAATAAGGTTTGCTAAGCAATAAACCACAACAATCCATATTAGTGACATCACAAGTGACCTTATCCACAAACTTAGGACCAAAAGCTAAAATTATGGTGCATGTGTGTGTGATCTACACAAATGAACCAATATCCTTTCATCCAAGTGCATACAAATGAGGATGTGGGTACATTTTCAAATGCAACTCATCAACAATGGCCTTCATAATTAGGTTTTTCTACAAGCCATTGTCAATGATACAATCCAATGGAAAATCATGTGTCAGGTGGGCAGGAATGAAAAACAAACTTTGACACCCCCCTTCAGTAGGATGATTGTGCACATGATCCAAAAAGAAAGGTAATACTGATTGATTTACAAGTTAGTTTATGTATTTAAATTGCATTTGGATTGAGAATGATAATACATAAACAAAAAAATGTGGAAATGAATAAATAAGAATTGCAAAATGATGAAGAATAACAAAAAAAGTAGAGGAGACAAAACACAAGTTGTTGACGGAGTTCACCCCTCCTCAGCTACATCTCTAAGTCTGCTTCCAATGTAAGCGACCGCTTCATTATGATGTCAAATGCTGAAATTACATCAAAGTTTGCTCCCAACCTGCATACAATTCTGTCTCCAACAAGGCTCTAGCTAAAACCCACTTCTCCAATCTTCTATGCAGGAAATATCTCTGCATTTACATAACAATTCTTTTCCAAAAATTCACCCCCCATAATAAAAAATACCTTGGTTTAAATACCAAAATGGATATGGTTAAGTTGGTTTAAGATCCAACTCTAATGAGCTTTAAAATATTTGATCCAATTCAAATGGTATTTGGATCCACTTTAAATGTACTAAATATAAATGGAATAAATATATATGGTTAAATAACCATATAATCTTTTAATAACCACTAACCATATTATCAATCCATTTAAAAGGGGATATGGAATATATGATTAATAATCATATCCCAAAAATATTCATATTATCCATCAATATATATCTCATTCCACTTTTCCATGGGATATGGGTAATGTTTGACCGAACAATTTTGAAACAGAGGTTGGTGGAATCACCATTTTCTGTTGTTTAAATAGCATTTTTGAATGTATAAATGGATTATACACCCTAAAAAACCCCTAGGGAACTCGAATTATACAGGCTCAATCACTCAAATATAGAGTTCCAATAGTTTTTTACGAGATTTCAGTAAAAATTGATCGGAAAACATGCCTGTAAAAACTCCAAAAAGTCGAACATTTAGACTACACATTATTATATTACCCATATATATATACTATATCTCCTTTCATAAATTCTTGACCCATATCCGTGGATCTATAATAAAGTCGAATCCCACCATATTTTATGGAATCTTGGTGAGATGGCATATTAAATGTGTTGGAGCTTTTGTAGGCACTGAGATTTAGATGGGTAGTTTGAAAATGGTTAAATAATTTATGACTTTAAATAAAGAAATATCAACCACATTTAACAAGCAACATGTGTGGCCCAGCGGTTGGGCATTGTTTTCGGTCTCGACAAGTCAGGGATTCGATTCCCCCGCCGGGTAGATTGTTAACAAACTTTTGAACTTGACCAAAAACTATCATACGAAGTCGGATTGATGAGTCGTTTGCGCCGTCAGAAAGGTCTCGCTAAACACTACACAATGGTTCAATTTGTTTCAACATTTGAAAACTTCATTTTTGAGCGATCATAGATCCTCTTGGATCATTCCTCCCCATTGGGAAGATTTTAAACCACCAAAAGTATGATTTATTCAAAAATAAAGTGAGGATACTGCCTCCCCACTTGTCATGTATCCACTATCCAACCTGCTCAGTTTAGGATCACTTGGCTCAATGTAACAAAGATGAAAACAAACATCATATTGTTGACAAACTTAATCATTCTATCATCTTTACATAGATCTCCGTTCAATGTCAAAGCTACTATCCAAACTCAACTAAATAGCAACAATATGAGACATAAAACTGAACTTGCATATGCTAAATAGAATGAACCCATAAAAAGCTTGTCTTTCTTTACAGAAGTAGTGATAACCAATGGATCTGCTTTTCTGTCAAACAAAGGACGTAGATTGAGACCCGAGATGCTTTCACGCTGTAACCCCTCATGATGTACCTGTTGTGTATCCTGAAACATCTGATCATAGTTAGTATCAACCTTAAATATTTTATATCCAAGATCACAATCTTTTACTGACATGAAAGATAAACCCTTGCTTGCATTTACTAACATATTCAACTGCCCTATAGCAACCATCGACAAATCAATCTTCATATTGTGAGCTCTTATGTATTCAATCCCATGTTTAAAGAATTGGTACTTATTATGCTCCCAAAATAAAATGGCTTTTCTATCGTACAAGTATGGACTCCCTAATACAATCCCAAAAATTTCTAAAGGGACTACATCCAATTCCACCTCATCTACAAACCCGAATGTGATAACAAACTTTAATTTGCATTGATGAGACACATGTAATTTTGCATGTTCACAAACCCAACCCAAATGGTATGGCTTAGGATGAGGTTTCATCTCTAATCCCAAATTTCTAACCACTTTCTCAGAAATGAGATTTACTTGAGGCCCACTATCAATAAGTGTGTCAATTTTGGTATGCTTGGAAATCACTCGTATGTGAAATAATTTAGACTTCTTTCTTTCATCAAGGCTCATAACAATCTTTAAAGCAAAATCAAATGGACAATTAGCAACATAAACATCACTTTTAAGACCCATGGCGATCACCTTAGATTCATCTCTAGAATCCAATCCATGACCTCGAACTATGGTCATGGTCTTTCTTTTACCTTTCTGATGCCTAGCCCATTTCGGCTTTAATCCCAGATGCAATTTCCAACATCGATCCTCAACATGGACCTTCTTTTCATGATGAGAACAAATATGCTTCTCATCATTCCTCTTCACGGTAGCAGTCCTTCTAATCTTTCCCTTATTATTTCCTTTCAACAAAGGCACATTAGATATACATGGTTCATGATTCAAAGTAGAAATAGTACTTGAAGAAACTTGAGGTTCAGAAGGGTCACCACCACCTCCTACTCCTTTACCTATTGTAGAAGTACCACCTTCTTCAGTTCTTTCCTTGTATTCTCGATACAACTCTTCCACCATTGATTTCAAACTCATGAATGCTTCAAGGAATTCTTTATCATATTTAAAAGGATTTTCATCTCCCTCCTTTGGAGACAACATCTCTATCCATGCAAATGTTCTCCTCGTGCCAATTTCTGGATCTGTTAAGCATCCAACACTTGCAAATCCTTATCTAACCTTTAAAACCAAAGCTTTGATACCAAAAAAATTGATCCAAAAACGAAGGTATTATTCATCGATTTACAAGTTAGTTTATGTATTTAAATTGCATTTGGATCAAGAATAATGATACATAAACAAATAATGCGGAAATGAATAAATACAAATTGTGAAATGAAGAAGAATAACAAAAAAGTAGAGAAGAGACAAAACACAAGTTGTTGACGGAGTTCACCCCTCTTGGGCTACATCTCCGGGTCCTCTTCCAATGTAAGCGACCGCTTCATTATGATGTTGAATGCTAAAATTACATGAAAGTTTTCTCCCAACCCACATACAATTCTGTCTCCGACAAGGCTCTAGCTAAAACCTACTTCTCCAATCTTCCATGTAGGAAATATCTYTGCATTTACATAACAATTATTTCCCAAAAATGCACCCCTCATAATGGAAACTACTTTAGTTTAAATACCAAAATGGATATAGTTAAGTTGGTTTATGATCCATCTTTAATTGGATTTAAAATATTTGATTCAATTAAAATGGGATTTGGATCCACGAATAAATATATATGGTTAAATAACCATATAATTTTTTAATAACCACTACCCATATTATCAATCCATCTAAAAGGGGATATGGAATATATGATTAACAAGGCTGCATGGCAGTGGAGTCCCTGCCAGGTTGGGATGGCAGTAAATGCGACCTAGTATAGACACGTGGCTAGAAAGTTGAAATACATTGAAATACTTTTATACATAGGAAATATGTACTTTTGTAATGGATCGCGGGTTGTTGGGCTGGCTATATACAAAAAGCACCGACAGTTCTGCGATACAGAAATTGGGCCTCTGATGTTATCTGCGATGCAAAAATTGAGGAGTGGAGTTGCGGACTATAGAAATTCATCACAAATAAAAAAATTATACATATGAAATATGCACTTGTATAAAGTCAATATTTAGTTTTATACATACGAAATTTCTACTTTTATAAAGTATGGGGAAGATGTTTTATAGAGGATGTAGGGAGCCCTCATTGCATACTTAGCCAGTTTTTGGATCGTGGGTTCTCAGGCTGGCAGGTTCAAAATTGGGCCTCTGATGTTCTGTGGCCTACAAATAGCACTGAGAGTTCCGTGATATACAAAATGACAGGCAGAGTTTAGTTTTCTTTAAAACTAAGGCTTTTCTTGGAAAAAAAGATATAACATGGCCGAATTAGTTTTCTTGGCACACGTTTTATAGAGCATGCAGGGAGCGGTCATTCCATACTTCGCCAGTTTTTGGATCGCGGGTTCTCAGGCTGGTGGTTTCAAAAATGGGTCTCTGTTGTTCCGTGCCCTACAAACAACATCGAGAGTTCCACGATATAGAAATTGACAAGTGGTGTTGTGTGTCTGTTACATATCTCTGGAAATTACATCAACATTTAAAACATCAACGTCGTTGCAGACCAAAAAATTAGCATACAATAGGAGACAAGAAATGTAGCATATCCGAATTAGTTTTATTTGGAACAAACAAGAAAGGTTCCTGGAAACCCAAAATTTAGTATACAATAAGGGCATTGTCGAATCAGTTTTCTTTGTAATTTATCAAAAATTAATAATGTCTATTACATGTTTTTGGAAATTGGCGGGTTCAAAATTGAGTCTCTGATGTTTCATGGCTTACAAATAGCACTGATAGTTCCGCAATATACAAAATGATAGGCAGAGTTGCAGACTATAGAAATTCACAAAAAATTAATGTATGTTATAAAATAGAATAGTAATAACCTTTTCCCGAATTAGCTTGCTTTAAAACTAAGGCTTTTCTTGGACAAAAAAGATATAGCATTGCCGAATTAGTTTTCTTTGTACACGTTTTATAGAGCATGCAGGGAGCAGTCATTCCATACTTCGTCAGTTTTTGGATCGCGGGTTCTCGGGATGGTGGTTTAAAAAATGGGTCTCTGTTGTTCCGTGCCCTACAAACAACATCGAGAGTTCTGCAATATACAAATTGAGAAGCGGCGTTGCGAACTATACAACTTATTATAAAATAAATAATGCCTGTTACATATCTCTAGAAATTACATCAACATTTAAAACATCAATGTCGTTGAAGACCAAAAAATTAGCATACAATAGGAGACAAGAAATGTAGCATATTCGAATTAGTTTTATTTGGAACAAACAAGAAAGGTTCTTGGAAACCCAAAATTTAGTATACAATAAGGGCATTGTCGAATCAATTTTCTTTGGAATTTATCAAAAATTAATAATGTTTGTTACATCTTTCTGGAAATTTAAATGCGTTTGTCATATAGACTAGGATTGGGGCTCTCGCGGACCATAAAAAGAAATAAGTACAATAATTATGAACGTTGGAAGAAGTGCGCGACGATAGAGAGGAAGACCTGAAAAGAAGAAAATGGAAGTTAAGAGTGTTTGGTTGTAGTTTTCTATTGAAAGAGGACATAAGTGGATTGATAAAGAAGAGAAGATGAAAGCATAGACTTAAACTGGATTGATAAACAAAATAAGATGGCAGTATCAACTTACTATGAAGTCGATGCATTTTTGTTGATGTCGTCGATGGGCACTATAGTCATGTTGACTGGTTGTTGCCCTTCCTGGATGAGGCCGCCCATTCTCTCTTGGAACCATTATTCGATGTGGCTTTTCATGGGGGTTGTGTTGGTTTCATCCCATATTTCTATGTCGTAAAGGTTGTTTTCTAATTTCCTTAGATCCATTGAAATACTATGCAAAGTCTGTTCAATTTCTTCATTATGTGAGGCATAGTCCAGTACCCAACGCTCGTGCTCTTCTAGACGATGTTCAAGTATGTTGTAAAACTTTTCGAAAGAAAACCCCTTTAAAATATCAACTTGTTCCTTGAAGGCTTCTTTGGTGACTGACAAGGATTTGAGAATTAAGTTAGGATCTTGAACCTCGTTGGTAGTTCCAGCTAAGTCCAGCTGGAGCAAGCTTGTAAATAAATCTTCCTTTTTTGATATGACTTTTTTACATGACTTGACAATGAGTTGCAGGTTGTCAACTTTCTTTTGCCAGCATGCTTTTACTTTTTTGGTGCGCTTTGGCGAGGGGAGTTTCTCCTGTCTTCTTTTCAGTTCCGATTTGTTGTCGGCATATTTGGCAAAAGGAACCAGTACCTAATCACATAAAAGTTGTTCATTTTTTAAATTTGTCTCCAATTGTTCTAGCAAATCATTGGCCTTCTTTCCGAAGGAAACTAAATTTTGCAATGTTTCTTAGGCTTTAGTAACTACATGCATTATTTTGTTGATGTTATTCTCTACAAGGGTTCTAGAGAATGCAAGGAGGGTAGAGGATACTTTCATCTTCATTGTAGTGGTAGCAGACACGATTTTTTCCAAAGGACTGGAAAATTCTGGAGTTGCAAGGAAAGCCTGCTCAAATTCGTTGAGGCGTCGTTTCATATTGGCATTTTCTGTCTCAATTCCTCCAATGGAATCACGAAGAATGTCATTGGTTCCCTAGTGAAATTGACAGATTTGGGACGACGAAATTTCGCTAAAGTTAATCTCTACGCGAAATTTTCCTTTCTTGTTTGTTACATCTCTCTTTTCAATGACCAGACTTTTAGATTGGCTGTCAAAAACAACGCTCTGGATTACGAAGGATTCATCTATGTCAAAAAAGTTGGTGTCTAATATTTCCATCGCCGATGACCCAATTTTCTGCATGTGCTCAGCTTCAATTTCAAGTTGCAGTTTTCCACTTTCAATTTGGGGTTCCTCCGCCTGCCCTGCATTGTTTTTTCTCTTCTTCGTCAGTGGAATTTTGTGAGAACTATCAATATTTATGCGAGGAGGGTTCTTATCTCCTCCTCCATTCAAAGATTTTTGGGTTGTTTTCTTACTGGGGTGGACCATCGAAGCAATGCTCCATGATGTCATGCTCTTGGGAGTGCTGGCGGGGGACTGGGTACTCTTCTCACTGGATACTTTTCCATGTTGTTTGTACAATTCAGTGGTGCTTTGCAATCTCTCTACGTCACAATCGACAGAAGCAGGATTGTGTATGGATAAAAGAGGTGTTAAAGCCAACACCCAGTAAATGTTCTCGAAAAATTCCATTAAGGTCGAACCCTTTTATTCTTTCAACGTACGTTGGGTTCAATTTCTTGAAATGGGCAGCAAACTCTTGAATCTTGTTGATGTTTCTGGACATGAAGTCTCCGACTTTCCAGGGCAGAGGAATGAACTGTTTTTTTTTCTTGTCATGGAAAAAATGCAACCAGTGGTTGTATTGCCTTGCTATTTTTGCAACAAACATCTTGTCCGTGATGTGGCATGGAAGGAAGGAAGGATTTTCCTTAGAGCCAAAGACCATGAGGACACTGTGATTTTTCTCTTGCTCAAGTGTGCCCTTCTTGTTCAAAAACTTAGTTGCCTGGCTAGACATCCGCGAAGCATCCTTGCCTAACAATAAATCTTTGAAAACTAAGACAAATCCATTAAAAACTTCATAAAAACAATGAGAGGCCTTGTGTCTTCATAGGGCCTCATGCCAGAATGTTACTGGGTCAAATCCACAGTTTATTTTATTGGAAAGAGAAAGTTTTGGAAATGGACAACAATACACAATTGTGAAAATCAAGTAGGATGACATATAAAATTTATTCGATTATTTAAATCATGATAACTAGGAGCAGAGCTCAATCGAAATTATCTTCCCCCAATCGAAAATGTATTGTTCCTTGACTATGAAATACAAAATATAAATAATTATATGGGAAATGCTTGTTGTGGATGCCTGTCCCGTTATTCTTGTAACCAGCCAAGCAATTTCCCAAAATGGATTTCTAAAGGAACTTTCCTGCAGCCTTGTGATATCTTCAAGAACTGTTGTCAGGTCTTCGAGGAAGTCTGCTAGGATGTCCAACCCGTTATGATGTTTTTCTAGAAAATGTTTGCAGTCTTGTCTTCTGAACGTCAATGATGGGTTTGGAAATTTTAACATCTCGCAGAAGAGATGAGGCGACAAAGAAACAGGAGAATGGTCGCACAGTGGAATAATTCTTTGGTCTAGGCGCACCAAGAGACCACCTCCTCAGAGTCAAAAACCTCGGGAACACAGCCTGCACAAGCGATTCCAGAGGTCCAAATCACTTCATTTTGAGCGGAATGGGATGAATAGTAAAAGTATGCCCTGGACCACTGAAAGCTCTGGTCCTCTTATGTGAACATATTTACTGTATCTCCACAAAACTGCTGTCGACCTAGTGCCATAAGTCTACAAGAACGTTTATTTGTTCTAGCCGATGAATGAAATGAAAAGTTGGAAGGGATAATATAACCCTGCGCAAATTTTGGTCGAAAGCGTGTGAATGGGAGATGTCCTCGAGACTTTCATTGATTAATGACAATTTGGATGGTTGTTGCATGATGCGTTGTTAACGTTAAACAATACTAATTGCATACATAGAAATACCAACACGTTGGATATTGTAATCAACGATTAAGAATTGTAGATTTCTTGAGTGTCCCAACACGAGGATGCGTGTTGGAGATGAACAATCAGAAGGGACAAAATAACTCTCCACGCATCTTGGTTTAATGCGTAATAATGGGAGATCTCCTCGAGGTTTTCGGCCATTAATGACAATGTTGATGGTTCCTGCATGGTCAGCTGTTAGCATGAAAGGTTCTAATCACATAGTAAGAAAGTACAGAGGTCGCAGGTAGGGGAAAAAAGACAGCTACAAAATAGGGTTGCAACGTACAAGCGTTGAGGGTGAGGGCACGAGGGTCAAATTGTATGTCTCAAAACTTTTTGAGTGAAATACGCGTAACAACGAAGAGGATATGGTAGGACAGTCGGAAGCAAAGGAAGTTAGTGGGGATGGAAGGCAGAGAGAGATACTTTGAAACATTTGTGAGCAGTGGTAGAGTGATCGCACTGGAATTGTAGATTTCATGAACTCGACAACACGAGAATCCAAAATAGGGTGAGAAGGTGTCTGCAAAGGAGGCGAGGCCCAGACCTTCTAATTGTATCGCTTCGAACATTTGAATGCATAATCTATAACATGAAAGAGTAGAAGATGTCAGAATCTGATAGTCAATTTGTATATTGCGGAGAGTGCAATCCCAACTGTTTCATACCTCTGTGTCCAGTTGTCAGTACTAAGAGCTAATTTATTATTCAAAATATTTTTTTAGATACTGTTAGATAGTTCATAGGGACTAGCATCCGTAAACAATGGCAATCTCCACCCCGCTAGTCTTGCATTATGTGTGTCAATTTGTATATCGCGGAATTGCGAGCATTGTTTGGAGGACATGAAACAATGGAAGTGCAATGTTGAGTCAACCACTCTACAGGTTCGCTTGTCAATTTGTATATCACGGAACTGTGGGTGCTATTTGTAGGCCACAAAACAATGGAGGTCCAAGCTTGAGCCCACCCGCCTGAGAACCCGCGATCCAAAATGTCGCTAGATATCGAATGCGGAATTTGTACATGCTTTATAAAATATCATGGGAATTGGTACATGCTCTATAATATATCATGTCCATACTTTGTAGTCCCATAATACACGGGAAGAAAAAAAATGGAAAAAGAACAGAGTAGTTAGTAGTGGAATTGTAGATCACGGAAATTTAGAGTGGAAGATGTATATAACATAGAAACATATCGAAAGCATCGAAAGAAACAATGGTCGATCAGATTCGTTGTCTGATTATATAGATGGAGATAAACATATGTCAACCCGCCAACACTGTAGCTGCATATTTCGTGAACCAAGAAACAGGAGGATCCAAAACAGGCTAAGAAAGTGTATGGAAAGGAGGTGAGGTCCAGACCTTCTAACAGTATCGCTCCGAACATTGTAATGCATAATCTGTAACATGGAAGAGCGGACGATGTCAAAATCCGGTAATCAATTTGTATATTGCGGAGAGTGAAATCCCAACTGATTCATACCTCTGTGTCCAGTTGTCACTACTAAGAGCTATTTTAGTATTCAAAATAATTTTTAGATACTATTATACAGGGAAAAAATAAAAACTAAAATAATTTTTTAGATACTGTTAGATACTCCATAGGGATTAGCATTTGTAAATAATGGCAATCTCCACCCCACCAGTCCTGCACTTCGTGTGTCAATTTCTATATCGCAGAACTGGGAGCTTTGTTTGGAGGACATGGAACAATAGAAGTGCAATGTTGAGTTAGCCAGTCCGAAGGTGCGCTTGTCAATTTGTATATCACGGAACTCGGGGTGCTATTTGTAAGGCACGAAACAATGGAAGCCCAATTTTGACCCTGCCCACCCGACCGAGAACCCACGATCCAAAATGTCGCTAGGTATGGAATGCAGAATTTATACATGTTCTATAAAATATCATGTCCATATTTCATAGTCCCATAATACATAGGAAGAAAATAAGGGAAAAAGGATGGAGATGTTCATAGTGGAATTCTAGATAATACACGTGAAGAAGAGAAGGGAAAAAGAACCAAGTATCTCGCGGAAGAACATCTATTTTTTCTTATTAATGCAAATGCTTGTGAATCCCTGCTGAGTTCTCGCCAATTAACACATAAAGTGAAGATCACAGAAGTATATTTCGTACCACTTTGTCCACTTGCCACTAGTAAGAGCATTGCTGATGTATATAAGGAAGGATGCGAAGTTGCTGGGGATGGAAAGAAACAACAGATACTTTGAATGAACTTAATGTATACAAGGAACCCACAGTGGAATTGTAGATCACAGATGTTTAGAGTGCAAGATGTATATAGTGGAATGATAAGCTACTCATTTCACAAGCGCCATCCCCGCAGCGACGGGCAAAAAATTGGCTAAGTATGAAAAGGAACAGCGGTCGACCAGATCTGTCGTGCGAGGATATAGATGGATATGTTAAGGCATGAATTGCAGATCATGGAAGTATCTTTCGTACCACTGTGTCCACTTGTCACTGGTAAGACCATTGTTGATGTATGTCAGGAAGGACACGAAGTTGCTAGGGATGCAAATCAACAATAGATACTTTGAACGAAGTTAATGTATACGAGGAACCCGCAGTAGAATTGTAGATCACAGATGTTTTCAATGCAAGATGTATATAGCGGAACGATAAGCAGCTTGGCTTGCAAGTGTCGACCCCACAACGACGAGCATAAAATTGGCTAAGTATGGAATGGAACAACGGTCAGTTGGATCCGTCTTGCAAGGATATAGATGGAGATGAAGACATTTCAGCCCACCGTACATAGAAAGACGACTAAGTATAAAACTAGAAAGCCATAATGGACGGGAAAAGCAAAATGGGAAAAGAGATAAGTATCTAAGAGTCGGGAAAACCTTTTTTTTTTTCCGTTTATTAATGGCAATGTTTTCGAACCTTTGTTGGCTTCTCACTAGTAAAAGCATTAAGTGCACATCACTAAAGTTCTTTGCCTGCAACATGTATATGACGAAACAAGGGACATAGGTGTTGGATACCGCGAATCCAAGGCTTGGTGTCTAGATAACTGGCTAAGTATTGGCCAAGACAAAGTTTTGATATCTATTTCAATAGTATTCGTACTAGTATCTATCAATGGAGAAATTTTTTGTATTTATTTGAATAGTATTCATACTAATATATATTAATGGATTGTTTCTGTTTCAAATGCAAATGATCTCCCAATTTGCAAGATGCTCTTCGGCTCGCAAATTTCATTGAAACCAGGAAAATTTTGACTGCAAGATGTACATAGTGCAACAAGAAACATGAATTTGCATTGTGGTCTCAATGAGATAATTTCCTTATCATCTATTCATCTTGGATTCGTTGCAATGATATTAGCAAATGACGACTCTCCATAAACATCAATATCTAAATTAAATTAAAGGCAATCAAAATTTGCTGTGACTTTAAGTAATTAAAGCATAAATTACAAACTATGGAAGTTCCTAGGCTGCAAGTTGTATATGACGGAACAGTGGACATATTTGTTTAATACCGCAAACCCAAACATAACTGCCTAAGCTTTGCCGAAGAGAAAGTTTTTTGTATTTTTTCCGATAGTACTGATATTAGTATATATGCACGGATATTATCAAATAGAACAAGCTGCAATATATCCAACATACTTCACAGGAACATTGCATCAACAATTCAGCCGCCTTGTTGTAACTCATGAATTCATTCTATTTACAGAACCCGAAGAATGGGAGCAGAACGGGTCCGCCAATTTCTTTCTTTAAATACAGAGCCGACGCCACATAAGTATGGCCTATGAAAAAGTATTTTTAAATGTAAAATGTAAAGAAAGAATAGACCAAGTTTTATTTAGATTGAAGTAGTGAGTAGTAGAAACAAAATCTTGTCCTTCATGTTTAACGACACAGGGGAAGAAGGTACAAAATACAATTAAAAAAAATACCATAAATTGGAAAATACTATTAAGAAATAAACCAAAATTATTCTATATTCAAATGAGATGTGTTACAAAATACAGCTGAGGCTATTTGCGACAACGATTGTGATTTCGCCTACCATTGACCAATTAAAGATATGTACATTGATGAAGCTTCTTCACACTTTTCTTGATGTTCAAACTCTTTATTCGTAAAAAACGAGTTGAATATCAATTTTGGGTTTTGTACTTAATCGGTGCTGTGAAGTACATCTATCCCAGTTTTTTGAATACCTTGTTTCTTCTAGATATGGCCTACTTGCAATGGCTGCTTATTCAACATTCCATTCTTTGTCAAGTATTAATTTCCTTCTGTCATCGAAAAGTTGGGGTTTAAGGTGTTTTGTTTGCAATGTTCCTGAGCATTCACATCGGAGACAACTTAGAAATGCGATTCAGACCGATTTCAAAGTGAACAGAGTCATTTTATGTCACAACAGTTAAGGCAGGGGAAAAAAAATCAAGTATACAGTGACTGGTATTCTCCCTGTATTCGATCGTTTGTTTGGTTGAGAAGTCTGCCTGAGGATTTGTATGTGGAACTTCTTTTCTTTATTACAGTAAATTGGAAGAAACATCCAACCCAAATGAAAAATGAAAATCTGTTGAGGTACATAACTTCTTTGGGTAGCTGAGGTGTGGCAAGTGGATCCAATGCTGCAGAATGCACCGACACAGGTCTGGCAAGTGTATCAAATGTTCTAGATGGCATCAGAATATATCTTTCCTCGTAGCGGGGGAGGTATGGCAGCCCACATAAAGGTCTGGAATGTTCAAAGGTGACGCCATATATGTGGACTTTGCAACTACATCCAGAGGAAACCAAACAAAATTTGACAAAGAACATGGCTTCATGTCAAGTCGGCTACCAAAGCCACATGCAGGTCATCAAACTATGAAACAGAAACTCTTGTAGTGATAATATGTCCTTTTATCCACCGATACAGATTCTGTTACCAGCCTCCGAGGAAGATAAATACTTGTGCGATCTCTACAATTCGATACAGTGGCCAAATCTGTGTTGTTGGAAGAAGCTATATACTTAAACGAAGAACTATCTTGCAGGTGACCTAAAAATCCATTACAATTCCCATCAAGAAAACAAAGAAGTTCAACAAACAAATCTCTAGGCAGTCTTTTCAATCAACCAAAGCATCGCACACAGGGAGAACACCAAACATACTTGTTCTTTTTTTTCGTCCTCTCTGAGTTTCTCTTGTATAACATAGTTTTTTTTCACTCAAAGCTCACGTCACATAAAACCAATCTCTCTTCTTTCATCTGCCCCTCAATCGCATCTCTAAGTTGTCTTACATGTCCATGAACAGGAACATTAGAATGGAGGCACCCTAAAACACAACTCTTTGATGATAGAGAGAAATGGCAATAAGTATTTAAAAGCAAGGTTGGATGGCCTTCCATACATTGTGTTGATTTGTTTTAATGACAGATGTTCTCGATATTTTCAGTTATTAATGCCAAACTTTTTGAATATGTACGATGAATAGTGACTAGCAAAATGTATTAAAATTCTCATATCCAAGCAGATTCTCAAATCTGACATCTAAGATATGCACAATATTAAAGAGGGACATGACTTCAAAGCCTTTGTAGGTCACACGTTCGCAAACTATGATGAATCTTTTAAGAAAACTAAAATTGCACAAGCAAAAAAAATAAAATAAAAAGTATTTTCGCAAATTCAAAATGCAAGCAAAAAGAAATTACCAGATCCCATAATATTCGACTGTCTATTCATTTTAATGGCAGATGTCCTCTAGCTTTCCAGTTATTAAAGCCCATCATTTCAAAATGCACAATATTAAAGAGGGACATGACGTGAAGGCCTCTTTGGGCGACACATTCGTGAACTATGCTGAAGCTTTTAAGAAAACTAAAACCACAGAAACAACAAAAAAAAAAACCTCTATTTTCGCAAATTCAAAATGCAGGCAAAAAGAAATTACCAGATCCCATAATATTCACATGTCTATTCATTTTAATGGAAAATGTCCTTGAGATTTTCAGTTATTAAAGCCCATCATTTCGAAATGCACAATATTAAAGAGGGACATGACGTCAAGCCCTCTGTGGGTGACACGTTCATGAACTATGCTGAAGCTTTTAAGAAAACTAAAATTGCAGAAGCAAAAAATAAAATAAAATATTCGCAAATTCAAAATGCAGGTAAAAAGGCACTTTCATAGGTAAGGCACTTTAGTACTCAATGTTCTTCAAATTCAATGACATTTTTATTATTTGAGTAAAGGGGAAAAAACATCTGACAACCTAGAAGGAAGGTCATATATGATGGACAACTCATTGGCAGAAGTCATAGCGAGAATGTGAATTGAGTATCTAATAACCGCAGAACTACGTTGCGTTTGAGTCTTAAACTTTCCCTACCTATTCAAAATCAAAAACAAGGAAGGGTTGAATATTAGCCTGTCTATTTATTTTAATGGGAAATGTCCTCGAGCTTTCCAGTTATTAAAGCCCATCTTTTTGAACTTGTTTGGTTGATTCTAACTTTTGAAAGCATATTTGATGTGTATTGGGAAGCGTTGAATGTAGCGGGGATGGAGCCCTATGTAACATATGTTACTACTATTTTCTATTTTTGTTGATGAGCGTATGTAGAACGTACGTAAAGAAAAGTAATTCGAGAATGCTATTTTTTTTGCACATGAGCCCTTGAAATTCAAATAGTCCGCAAGTCCGATTGTCTATTTGTATATCACAGAACTATCTGTGCTATTTGTAGGACACGGAACAACAGTGGCCGAAGTTAGAGCCTGCCACCCTGAGAACCCGTGATCCAAAAAATGTTTACTATTTTTTTTGTGTGTTTTTTTGTCCACTAGGGTATGTAAAATGGCGTACGTAAAGTAAACTATTTCGACAATGCTAATTTTTTTGGACAGGACGACCTTCAAATTCAAATAGTCCGCAAGTATGATGGTCAATTTGTATATCAGGGAACTCTCCGATTGTCAATTTTCAACCGCCCACCTCAAGAACCCGCGATGCAAAAACTGACTAAGGATGGGATGAGGGCTTCGTGCATGCTTTATATATCTACTTTATAAAATTACATATTTCCTATGTTTAATTTATGTTGTCCAGGAAACCTATAATTTGATAAATTTCAATGTCTTTTGTTCAGGAGCCCTTCCTTTAAAGAAAACTAATTCGGAAATGCTAATGTATGCACCATAGTTCGATACCACCTATCCGCCAAGCCACGTCCATAAAACTAGCTAAGTATGCAACCGAACGATGGTCGGTCAGAATAATCGTGGAACTCTCCGTGCTATTTGCAGGGCATGGAACAACATAAGCCCAATTTTCAGCCCGCCACCCCGAGAACCCGCGATCATTAACCTATGCTATCCAGGAAACCTATAACTTCATAAATTGCATTCTCTTCTGTCCATGAAGCTTTTTTTTAAAGAAAACTAATTTGGGAAAGCTAATGTATACACCACACACGACCTATCATAGTATGCAACTGAACTGCAGTCGCTTGGAATGACCACAGAAGCGTGAGAAACTAGAGTCAAACACAGTTTACAACAGGAAAGTAAAAGGGAGAGAACAACTATATCTCCCTCACAACAAAAGGCAATTTCATAACTATGAAACTGTAGTAACACAAAATCCATGGAAAAAGCATCGACAACTATGAAATATATTTTTAGCTTGACAAACTTTGCTTCAAAGCGTAACAGATGCAATTGACATCATCTGCAATTCTTTACCCTGTTATTTCATCTTAATAAGCCCAATTTTCAGCCCGCCACCCCCAGAAGCCGCGATCATTAACCTATGTTATCCAGGAAACCTATAATTTCATAAATTGCATTCTCTTATGTCCAGGAGGCCTTCTTTTAAAGAAAACTAATTCGACAAAGCTAATGTATTCACCGAACACGACCTGTCATAGTTCGATAGAACCTATTCACGGAGCCGCGTCCATAAAATTGGCTAAGTATGCAACCGAACGATGGTCGCTCGGAATGACCATAGAAACGTGACAAACTAGAGTCAAACATAGTTTACAATAGGAAAGTAAAAGGCAGAGAACAACTATATCTCCCACACAGAAAAAGGCACTCTCATAACTATGAAACCATAGTAACACAGAATCCATGGAAAATGCATCGACAACTATGAAATATATTTTGAGGCCGACAAACTCTGTTTCAACGCGTAACAGATGCAATTTACATTACCTGCAATTCTTTAGTCTGTTATTTTATCTTAATAGTATTATATGCAAACCAAAATGCAAAAAAATGTAACTAGAGATCCAACTGCAGATGCAACATTCCAACATTGCGAAGCCTGGGCAAACAAGAAAAAGCACCAAATAAGAACACGACCAAGAAGCACCAAAAGGCCCAAGTGCAGGCGCAGGACCGAAACCCTACAAAGTCGAATCAAGCAACAATAAACAACATACAATGAAGAAAGGAACAAGCAACAACCACCCCCCAGGAACGAGGCTCTTCCAATTGCAAATGCAGAAACCCAAACATGCAAATTGCAACAACATGAACAAGCAAGCAAGAACAACGAGAACATGCAAATAAGAAATCAGTGCCATGAAAAAAGCAAGCATGGACCAGTGAACCAACAATACTGCTGGAGCATATAAATTTTAAAAACTGAAGAAAATGTCTTGTAACAAGCTTGTTAAGTAACCATTCAACACTACCAAGCCTGTTAGATAAACATTTAAGTCTGTCAGAAATGCACTGTAAACATTTAAGAAAAAAATTCTATGTGGCAGGTCTCTGACGTATCCCAAATAAATTCATATATTTTTTGTAAAAATAGTTCGAACACCAGAGAATGTATTGCAAAGCCAAACTTTGGATATGCCACCATATCAAACATTGCCATAAATTTACCTAGCATAAAATGCTAAACCAAACATTCGAATTAATGGTAGCATTAATCCACCTTTGACGAATGCATAACAAAATTTATGATTCAAAAAAGACCATATACTACCAAATATTTTGGAAATGCAAACATATTTTACATTGGGAATAGCGAAGGCGAAAATAAGACCTCCAATCCTTTCTCCAATCAGATCTTGACAAACATGATACTTTTTATTATATAAAAATTGATGTTTTCACTTCCCTTGTTCCAACAATAGACAATAGGGAAATATTTCTAGTCAACGCACAAGCTAATGCCAGGTCAACGATTTATTGATCGCTATAGTCCCTCTATGCCTACGGCAGGGACTAATAATCATATATTCCCAAAAATATTCATATTAACCATTAATATATATCTCGTTCCACTTTTCCATGGGATATGGGTAATGTTTGACTGAACAATTATTATATTACCCATATATATATATATATATATATATATATATATGGTATCTCCTTTCATAAATTCTCGACCCATATCCATGGATCTATAATAAAGTCAAATCCCACCATATTTTATAGAATCTTGGCGAGATGGCATATTAAATGCGTTGGAGTTTTTGTAGGCACGAAGATTTATATGGGTAGTTTGAAAATGGTTAAATAATGTATGACTTTAAATAAAGAAATATCAACCACCTTTAAAAATCAATATGTGTGGCTTAGTGGTCGGGCATTGGTTTCTATCCCGACAGGTGAGGGTTCGATTCCAAATTGTCAACAAACTTTTGAACTCAACCAAACTTTGTCATACGAAGTCAGATTGACGAGTCATTTGCACCGTCGAAAAGGTCTCGCCAAGCACTACACAATGGTGCAATTTGTTTTGGCATTTGAAAATTTTCATTTTTGAGCGATCATAGATCCTCCTCCTGGATCAACACCAAAGTAACCTTATTGAGCTAACCTTTCAACTCTGTGTCAACTCCTCATAAGCCATGAGGATGTGGGCACATTGTCAAATGCAACTCTTCAACGATGGCCTTCACAATTCATTTTTTTCTACAAGGCATTGTCAATGATACAATTCAATGGAAAATCATGTGTGAGGTGGGTAGGAGTGACAAACAAAGTATGAAACCCCCCTTGAGTAGGATGATTGTGCATCAAAGTAACCTTATTGAGCTAACCTTTCAACTCTGTGTCAACTCCTCATAAGTCCTGTCATCACTATGGGTCTCTCTAGGAGCATCATTAGCTTCATGTTCTTGAGATGATATAAGCAAGGATTTCTTGTTCAATTTAAAACATTCAAAGTTATCATGTCATTGTTTCTTATAATAGTTGCAAAATTTGCCATTTTTCTTGGTATCAAAAGAAGAAGAAGATGGAGAGTGGTTACTTGTCGTAACAAAAGGTACATACTTTATGGGTGTTGTTCTATGCTTGTTGAAGGAGGATGAATGTTGATGAGTTCTACTTATTAGAAACATTCTCTTTGGCCAACTAGGCTTGATTGTATGCAACATCAAGGGTGGTGATCTCCACATACTTCAATTCATGATACAAATGTTCCTACAATTTGGTTTTAAACTTGAGGACAAGTTTGTCAACCGGATCAGTGATGTTGAAAAAAATTCTTAAACAATTGAACTAGTGGATGTAGTATTGCATAGGCATATTGAGTTCTTAGCGGAGGTGAAACCACTCGTGCAAGGTACCAGGTCTATTATAATAGTAGAAAATAGAAATAATGCAAAGAATAACAACGAAACAACACAATATATGAAACCGTGGCACTAAAATAATATCTTTATTGATAGAAAACAATGTTCACTTACCCTTTCAAGGGGACAACCTCCAACAGAGCAACGATCTATTACAATAATTCTTAAGACAAAACTTTTCATGGCCTCGACTCCTGTTTAAACTAATTCTATCTACCACAAGAACAATCTAGAGGAAGCTCTTCTAGAAGCAGAAGCTTCTATTAGGTCTTCTTACATTTTACTTATTCTTTCTTATTACTAAGCCTTATTAATATTGGTCTTTATTACATGAAAAATATATTATTCTATCTATGTGATGGGTTAGAGAGGTTAGTGATCCAGGAGGATCTAAGGAATGCTCACAGAGGTCTAGGAGGACCCGGAATGCTCACAGAGGTCCCAGGGGATCCATAAATGCTCAAAATTTGATTGTACCAAATCATCTCTAAAATGGCATCAATGCATAGAGCTCATCATCAACTTTCCAAGGACACAACGACAAGTTAAAAAGAGTTTGTATGCAAAAGTTATGAGCGATCAAAGTTCTAGTCAAACCAGGTCAAAGGTCAAAGTCCACTTGGAAAAAAAAGAGAGTGACATGTGTCACCATTTCAAGGGTGACACATGGCACATGATTGTTGGAAGTTGATTGGGAAAGGTGCAATCCAAGTGGTCATGTTATAGAACAAGTTGTAGGTTGAGCAAAGCCTGACCCAACCACAAAATCAAGTGCTACAGCTTGGGAATCCTACACCCAATGTCACCTCGATGTAGGTACTGCACTTCAAGGGTGACTAGGTCACTCTTGGGAGGCGATCCTGGTGACCTTAGGGGGAATGAGATGGGGATGGGTAGAGATGGAAGTGGAGTCCCTAAAGGTCAAATCTAAATGGAGTGAGATGTGGGAAGAGATGCCTTGCAAGTCAAGTGATTGTTGGCCCAAAGGTATAGTACTTCTTCGGATGATTGTACCTACCCGAGACACAAGAAATCCAACTTGCAATGATATATGTTAGTATGGATCAGAAAGTTAAGCTTGTTTTCCCTAATTTACAATAGTATATGACCGTTTATATTAGAAAGTAAGACATTCAAATCAACATATAAAGAATAAGATCAATCAACAATATTATCAATGAGTATGGCAATCAATTATGACTGAAAAATGACACTTTGAGGCTAAACAAAGCACATTGTTGTAACATGTATTTTCTGTAGAAAATTGTAGCCTTATGGCTGTAGCTTTCAGTCACTTATATCAACAAATTACACCATCAAAAGATGACAACAAGTAGCCCAAAAGATGCGCCCTAGGTAGTAGAGTTAGTGTGCAAAATTTAGGAGCTAGTCTAGGGTTAGTTTAGGAGTTATGGTTAGTAGTTTATCTAGGTTAGACCAACCATAATGGTTGTAGGTTAGGGTTTGTAATAGCAAGAAAAATAGTGGGAGAGAGGGGACACCCTATTAGGGGAAAACTCCTCTCAAAGTGGCAAACCAATTCCAAGCAAGAGATCTTTCAAAAGATAAAAATTCATGTTTACCAAGGCAATGATTTTATATCTCCAATGCAAAAAATAGATGACTAGTGCCTTTACTATGGGGTTAATGGAGTCAAATAAATGAACTAGAGATGCTACTTCTTTGGGGGTGTAAATCCTCTTATTTCTCAAGGTAAGTATCTCTAGTTAAGGTTTAAGAATGAGGGGTGTAAATCCTCTTACTTCCTCAAACAAACCCTTGTAACATCAATGAGCTTTAAGAAATAAATGATGGAGACTAGAGTGGGGGTGTAAATACTCTTACTTCCTAGCTAGCTCCTAGCACAACCATCCTTGACTTGAAAAAATGATAGCATAAGAGTAAAAGACCATACCAAAATCAAGAAAGATACTAAGATAATCCACCATAAAAGCTAGACAACATTCATCCAAGGCTAGCGCCTCACTCCTCCATCAACCATTCATAAGAGATAGCCATAAACAAGTGCACAAGGTACAAATATAGCCAAGTGTAGCGAAAATTTCAGATCCAAGTCCTCTCACAAGAGGGAGATTTATGTTCAAATGCGATCTTATGATCTCTTATTTATACAAAATGTCACTAAGGTGACTTGTCCATAAATTAAGGGGTAAACCACAAGACTAGGGGTCAACATCCCTAATCTTGCCCCCTTTAACTAAGTAATATTAAACAATTCATTTAAAATTTCACTTTTGCACAAGTAAAATCCTAATTTACATGGACATCTCCCCTTTAGGGGACGTTTTTCCACTTAGAAGAAATCGTTGGTGTTGGAGAAGCACGTGTAGGCCTCCAAAGGCCACATGTCAATCATCTAGGCAATCACCTCATAGTGAAGACCTCCTCCTCAAAACGTCCATGTGTCAATGAGTGAATACATCACCACCAAGCCCTAACCCCCTAGATGACGTCATGCTAAAAAAAGAGACGTTTTGTCGCTCCTAGGAAAAACGTTTGGCATGTGGGGGCTAGGATACATCGTCCAAATAATCTTCAAGGCATTTTAAGTTTGATCTTTTTCATTTGGCATGTTGGCCCTTGGCATCTAACCTATGGGCTTGCAACCCCATGGAATCCCAAGCTAGGCTTGTTCTCCCAAAACTATCCACCAACTAGGTCCTGTAAAGACAAATGAGCACGCCCTCCAAGGATCTCAAGTCATGACATCATGATAAGTGAATCCAATCAATAAATGAGCCACCTAATCATGTGCATTAGATATCACTATATCAAACAATTAATTGCTCAAAGACACTATGTGACTTGTGAAGTTTGAATATAGGAGGGTTGACGAGGTGTCCTATTGGGTAGATCTTTCCCTAGGTCAAGGAGAGTTTCCAAGAGATCCCTCTCTAAGCCATGTAAAGTGGATCGAGTGGTTGGGGTCAAGACTCAATGGGCATAGGTCTCATGACATATAAGGGGTTGTAGTGTATCATTCATGGGTGCCTTTGTAGAGGGTTGTGTGGTACCTTTGTCCGCAATGCACTTTTTCCAAGCCCACTAATTGTCATTTTTTTATTCTTTCATAATTTTAAGGAGAGGTTGAAGGTCACTACCCTGGCGTGGTGACCAGATAATGGCAATGCCACCCACAAACACTTAGTGGAAATGAGAAGGCTAGATCGTGATGAGACCCCCTTTCTCTCATCCATGCAACTGAGAGCCATTACCCTAGTTTGGTGACTAGATGATGGCAATGCCATACCACTAAATATTCATGGACATGATGAGTTAGCTCGTGGTGAGACCTCTTATCCTAAAACTAACCTTTTAAGCATTCTTTATTATATTGTGGGTCCCCTTTACTCAAAGATGAGTGTTTCACTGCTTTCTTGGGTGATCCATGGGCGAATCATCTGGAAGGTTCATACAAAGATTTTATCTTTTACCCAACATCAATCCCTTTGGGCCTTCAGCCCCTTCTTCCCATAGAATAAGGGACAACCCCTTCTTGGGTCAATACACCCTAAAATCCCAAGAGATAAGAAAATGGAGGGAAATAATGATGGAAAGTGGTAAGTATAGTAAGGAACGATACGATGGCTCTTCAAGGGAGTTCCTAGTAGCAAACTCATCCCCAAGGAAAACCACTTACTAGGGCACAATGTCAACCACCAAGGTGAAGCGGGGCAAAAGGCATAATGCCGAAGCATATATCATGAAATCTAGAGCAATCTAAGATACAACATACTCAATTGGCTTAAATATTGAAATGATGCTCACCATAATATTGACTTATACCTCATGGAGCAAGGCCCACTACCTTCCGGAAGCCAGCTGATGTGGTGGATGCCATCTGTAAATCTATGACCATTTGTGGTGGTGAGATGGGTTTCCAACTCTGTAAAAGGATATTGTTGGTCATGTAGTCTCTCGACACTCCATATCTGCAACTTGAGGGCCTCGAGACATAATCTCCTTAATTATCCACAAAATGGGGATAACAAGTTCAATTGCAGGTTGACAAGTAGTGCACAAGTGGTCCAATTGTTGTTTGACATGTGGCAAGGTTAAGCCAATGAGAGGTTGCCATGTGGCAACCCCCCATTGGCTTATATTGGTATGGTTTCGTAAAACTATGGAGTCGAAGGGGGTTGAACCTGTGACCTCCATAACCTCCCAAAGCTTTATACCAAACTCCAAAGCCAATGTGCTACACAAGTAGTACTTAACCATATATATTACAAATTATATTTAAATTTGTGAAAAGGTATGATCGACAACAAAAGGGTCGAGGGCCTAAGCCCCCGTCCCATGGTTTATTGGCGTTCAATGAAACCGTCACCTATATTCACACAGGGGGACTAATGAATTGTAACCATATAACATATGGTTATATACCATATGTTATAACAACAAAACTATATACCACCGCATAATAACCAACCAACAGATATGTAAACGAATATCTCAGCAAAGGAGAGGATTGCGGAGAATAGAACCCATGATCTCCACTATAATTAGCCATAGTTCTAACCAATACGTCAACAGATCCGAATGTTACGAGATCCCCACTAAATTTAGCCTTAAGTTGCCAAATATCTGTGTGGAGGTTTTCAGACCTAGGCCTATATATTGGGCATGGATCCCAATATACATACATTTCGAGGTCTGCATGGATCCCGAGGTGGCACAATTTTCAATGCAAAGTATGTATTTCAATGTCATACGGATGTCTCAATTTGCGTGCTAAGAAGAGGCCAAGTATGGTTGTCTCGTAAAGCATGCTAGGAGGTATATTAACAAAACATAGGCAACTTTATACTATTTTCATGATTTTTTACAAGGATTATGAATTTGAGGTCTCTTTTGTGACCTGAGGTCATTTGTAACAGTGTTATCTCAAATTTCCATTAAATGACATTTAATGCATTGTTTTGTTGCCGAAGAGGACAAAATTGAGCTAGTTGGAAAATCAGTCGACTTTATAGTCAAATTTCTCAGAATTTCACAAGGATTTTAATGGTGAACTTATTTTCTTGTTTTGAGTACTGAAATTAAAGAGACTCCATTAAAATGTCTCTTTGCGAGCATATTGTAATGTAATTTGGTCTTTTGAGATGATGGAAGACAATCATGCTATCTAAAGGGACTTTTGAAGATGAAGTGATGTATGTTATATCTATATGTAATTTGAGTTCTTTTATTTTATGCTATGTCATCTCATTATTCTACAAACTAGTCATCATTTCATGATTTTTTGGGATAAAAAGCACATTATCAGGGTTATGCAAAAAAACAATGCCTAGCACATTTTTATCAAAATATTGATTGTTTGATCATCCATTTTGACCTGAATAGTGAGCCTTCCAATAATTAAAAATCAGAACATGAAGATGCACGACTTCATCTACTGCATCCTTTAAAAATCATAGATAATGGATAGAGGGTCAAGATGAACAAAATTGAAAAAATAAGTTTGGTATCCAATTCTGATAAATCTGGCCTCCCTCTTCAGTAAGAGAATAACACCATATTCATTCAAGTTTCGCTTCAATTTTAGAAATTAAGCAACAATATTTAACAGCAGGTCTTGTTTTGCTTATAGCAAAACAAAAGGAAAAACTGTACTTAAATACATGCTTTAAAGTCGTTGCAGCAGAAAGTTGTACTGAATTGCAGTGCCTACAACCTAATTGAATCTATCAGAAGAACGATCGATGGAAACATAAGAAACATAACACAGGGAAGCACACAATTTAGAAAGACGAAGTCTCAAAATCTCCTCAATTCTGAAAAATAATTTTATTCAAAAGACTTTGATTATATAAAAGCTCCAAAAAGATCCCATGCGCTACTAACTCCTGCCACATTTATCAAATTAACAATATCGTCTCGATATCTTTATTCTAACCAAGTGACCATATCCTTGCCAACAATGCATTGCTGACCCCTTTGACATCATCAATTATTTTGTAACATAATCCAGAATTGAAACACTCGTCAAGATCACCTTTCTAAATGAACTTTTCAGTATTAGGATAAAACTACCAGCTTGAAGAGAATCCATTATACATAGGACTATTGGTAATTCCTCATACTCAAGCCTGTATCTTTTTAGATGCTATTTTGTCATTTTCATATGTACCAACAACCCCAACACCAATGAACTGACACACGCAAGTCACAAATTCTGATGCAAAAATCTCCTCATCATTTACTGTAGGTCCAATATCATTACCACCAGGCACATCTTTTGTAATGTAGCATGTAAACCATTCGAAGGCATTGGTATGTAGTCTTTCTGGATAAAAGCTCTGGAGGGAAAATGAGCTCACAAGAACTATAAAAACCATCATCAATCTTCATTAAACGAAAGCGGCTTGAAGACAGAATGAGAAGTTACAATATCCTTGCTATCATCACCAACCCTTTCTCCACGTGAAGAAAAACCCATCAAATGTGATGCCATAACCAAATTATTATGTGCAACTTGTGTCACAATTCCTGCCTCTCTGCCTGAGTTACTAACCAGTTATTTCGGTGTAGATCAATCACAGATGACTTCTGTAAAGAAGAATCTGAAATCTTGTTTGGTAAATAATTGCAACTCAGGCTGTCCCAATCCTGTTATTATTCCGTTTTGTGATAGATAGCAATTTATCTATCTCACTGCCATATTCAAACAAAATAAAGCACCAAACCACTATGCCAATTTCTAACAGATTTTGGTTTCCTAAAACATTGGCATATCTGATGATGGTCCATAAACAGACTTCCATGATAGTGGGATGGCCCAATCTGTGTTTTCATTCTCAAAAGAAGTGCCCAAACATTTTCCAATAAATTTATATACTGTTTCTGCCACACCAGACTGAATGCAAATCTTGGCACATTCATTACAAGAAAACATCGATATGTAAAACCTCTATCCAGCTCCGTTATATCCTTGGCGACAAGAAATCTACAGTGTCCTCCATCTCATTGATCCACAGAAAGTTGTCAAAATTTCAGACATGGTGAATAAAGACCATGTAACAATTAAGGGACATATGCGTACCCAACTTGATATAAAATAGATCCATTTACACTGTATACACCAGAAAAGGGGGTTTCCGTTCCACCACCAAATCTAACAAAACCTCAACCTTTTGTGTGACTTGTATTTGCATTTATAAGAACCTTCACATTTTAAACAAATGAATATCAAATTCAAAATGATAATCACCTCTGTTGTGCTGGAAAGAAGATACCAAATCATCAGAATAAATGAGAGCTTGACCAACACCAAAATTGAGCAACATTTTTTTTAGGAATACTGGAAGATTGGGAAAACAACGACACTGGTTGTTGCAGATAGGAATAGTGCATCCTTTGGCTAGAAACTACATTTTCAAAGAAAAATATGGAAAAATATAGACTGCAGTTGGATTGTAGCTAGGCAACTTATTTAGATTAGTGGCTTCATTCTTTTTCCAATACGAATTGAGACCCAATTCCTCCAAATTAACATCTCTCCCAAAACTTTTGCAAACATCAGCAATGGGCCTGACCACAGAATTGCACGACTGGTCGGAGACAAGTTTTTGATGTATTTAGAAATTTCAACTGAATTAAAATGAAGATAAACGACACTAGTCAATAGCATCCTTGTTTAATCACTGAGATAACATAGGGATTCATTGAAAATAACATTACTGTCTTTGCCTTCAACGATCTGCTGGGCGAGCTCTTGCTGAATACATTCAGCTCATTTGACAGGCGGCACAATACTACCTCCCCACTAAAGTTTTCATAAGCTTCTTTGCCTTTGCAATGAATGTTTGTGATCCCACAATGACAGATCTAACTGGAGCTCCCAAACCCTTTGACAAACACCGAAACAAAAACAGTAGCACTAACAAGCCGATCAACAAGAACCCCAAATGTTGTGGAAGCATTAAATATGCGAACTCCATCTACATGAAGTTTTAATCCATATGGATTAGATATCTCCCGTAACTTGTCTGTATACTCTGTCGTAATACATCTGCCATGAGACTTGGCAGATTTGGAAGGAAATCGCCATAACCATTCAGCCATGGAGGGAACCAAAAATATGCAACAGCGTGTAACAATATTAACCATGAAGAGCCTTGTCCACGGAACGAAGACTGATACGGAAACCATATCGAGGAACCATGACTTCTCGGGTTCTCGGTATCGGGTGGATATGGAGAAGAAACAAAGTCGGTTTTTCCCGAGAACAAAGTGCCGAGAAGGAACTACGATCGAGCGGAACCACGACGAAAGAAATGTCAATGCGTAGATCACCGGGGCCGAGAAAGGCAACTGTCGTCGATCTTAATAGCACATTGACGGTTGGATTATGTTATCCGCCACATTGCATGCAATTTTCTAGCTCAAGACCTCAGAGCGTTCTGGGCACTTGGCATTTCAAATTCAATTATTTGTATAGTGAGAAAAATCGAACATGCAAAGAGAACCCTTGATACGATGCTTGTTACACATCTCAGCTACACGAGATTTCCCCCAAGTATATTTCCTTATAATAACGCACAACATATGGATTTAGTGGGTGGAGATGCACACCATCATGATATCTTTCCGCAGACCATTTCTTTCAGAGACATGTTCAAACTCAATGGAACCTCTTATGCCATTTGGATGCTCTCATCAACACTTGGACGCTTACAAGGAATTCAGATTCGAGCATTTTAGGTTTTTGTGCATGGGATATATCCCACATTGCCAAGGAGAAAACACTTTACAGTCTATATATACATCGATTATTTCGTTTATTGATGATGTATAGTGCGTTGCGTTTTGATGCTTGTGGGCTCTTCCTTGCGCCTTTTGTAACGATGCTTTTGGATTTGGGCTTATGATAGAAATCAATTTGAACAGGGATTTGGGTTCATGATTTAACTTTTGGACTAGTGGATTTGCTTTGGGCTCATGATATAAATCGATTGCGCCTTTTGTAATGATGCTTTTGGATTTGGGCTTATGATATAAATCAATTTGAACAGGGATTTGGGTTCATGATTTAACTTTTGGACTAGTGGATTTGCTTTGGGCTCATGATATAAATCGATTTCACTGGTGGATTTGGGTTCATGATTTAGCTTTTGGACTAGTGGATTTGATTTTGGCTCATGATATAAATCGATTTGGCTTGGGGATTTGGGTTCATGATTTAGTTTTGGACTCGTGGATTTGACTTGGGGAATTTAGGCTCATGATTTGGAGTAGGTTAACTTAGGAGCAATTTTCCTTCTCAAGTTTCTAACTCCGGCAAGTTTTTTGGTGGTGGTTATATCAAATGTCTTTTGAAGTATGATAATTATCTTTTCAACTGTAATCTGTCATCTCTTGAATTTATTTTACCAGATGGCGATGTGATTGCCCTACAGGATGACAACTCCTTAGTGTTAATGTGGAGTGCATGCACAGTGGTAGCCTGAGCGACCCGTCATTAATGGACATCAACGTACTGATCCCCCTCTCACACCTCGAAGGCGCATGCCAATTTGCGACGGTGGAAGCCATGGAGATTTTCTTGTAAACTGCGCGAAACCTCACAATGCTTTTCCATCAACGCATTGATCCCCCTCTCACACCTTGGAGGCGCAGGCCGATCTGCGATGGTGGAAGCCATGTAGATTTTCTTGTAAACTGCGTGAAACCTCACAATGATTTTCACTTATGATTATTCTTCTTACGTGTTCATAAGTGAATGAGAGACATAATATGTCAATATCTCCATGTTTGTAAGTTCCCAAACAGTACTGGTAAGCACCAACAATATCGATGGGAGTAGAAAGATGGAAATGATAGAGGAGATATGGAAGAGGTTAACGCAAGACCTGTTATTTGAAATTCTGGCAAGACTGCACACAAGAACTGTTAATTGAATTTCTAGCAAGACTGCCTATGAAAAGCATTATGAGGTTTCACGCAGTTTGCAAAAGTTGGAAGGAAATGTTTCAATCCTCAGAACTTAGAAGGTTAGTGGCCACATCGACAATTTCCTCTACCCAAGCATTTCTCATTGTTCAAGGAAAGAAACAATTGACCTCCGTTTATTCATCTCAGCCATTTTACATCAAGAACCTATGGATCAACACAAAAAGTGGCTACAAATTTCAGAGTCTCTCTCTGGATTTTCTTCCAAGCCCTGTTGTTGTGGTGGCCGGTTGCAAGAGCATACTTTGTTGTTCGAGTGGAAAAGATGAAATTTACTTATGCAATCCTGTCACCCAAACCTAGATAGAAATTCCAGAGCTTGTTGAACATAAAAGGTGGGAGCTTGTTGAGCTTCTTAAGCCAAACGTATGAAATCAAGGTGGTCGTCAGACATTGCAAAACTCCTTGTATGTAATAGAAATAATTTGGCATGAATATACTTGTACTTGTATTTCACTGAAATAGTTTTGCAATTTGATAAATTATGGTCTTTAATTCAATAAAGAAATAATCATATGTCAACGACTTAAAACACTATATTTTGACTTAAAACACTATATTTGATAAATTATGGTCTCTAATTCGATAAAGAAATAATCATATACATACAGTCATAGATAGAGCAGATTTTTGAAAGAAAATCTTGCCCTATACTTTGTAACTATTGGTGATTAAGATGGAATGGTGAAATTTTAAACAGAATGCCAAAAAATCAACTAGACACGGAATCAAATGAACTAGCAAGAAGCTTTCATGAACAAATTGTACTGTCATTTAGGTGTAGTATGTGGTTCCGTGAACTTCACCTTTACTTATCTTCTTAACATGCTATCTGTGTACAAATGTAATTACTAATGCCCATTTTGTATATAAGTTGCCATGTCAGCAATGCACATCAACATTTGAAACATCTTAATTAGTTGAATAGAGCTAATGCATTCAATCTTTGATGGCCTAAGCTATGCACATAGTTTGCATGAACTACAATTAATTATGATGCAAATTTTCAAAGGATAAAGTACTAAATACTATTTGTTTATTTTAGAATTGTCTAATTATTCTACTTTTGGAACCTATTTTGGTTCTATATTGACTTTTTTTTAGTTGTGCTTTCATTGATTTTGGTGGTATATGAATCCAAAAGGTAAAACATTTAGACTACATTTACTTTTTAGCAGCTTTTTTAGTACAATCATTTTCAGTGTCTATGAGTGGTTTTCTTTTTATAATTTAGTTTATTTTAGGCCAGATTCCTTTATACTTCAATATCTATTTTGTCTTTAGTCTTCAATTTTGTACAACAAATATGTATGATATTGTAAAGGAATGTGACATTTTCGTTTGGAAAACCTTCATTGTGTGTTATATCTCTATGAGGTAATTGGTTCTTTGATATAATCGTAATCCTCTGCAAGGGAGAGAACTAGTCCCTCTTAAGTGTTTGAACACATGATGGAGAAGCGTTGCAAAGTTAGTTGACAAGAAAGTTGGATCACAGAGTTGGAGGAACTTTTTGTTACAGTCTACATTAATGGAGAAAGCCTCCAAACCAGGCGTATACTAGTCTAAGAGGATCATCAATAGCTTAACGATAGTCAGGTTTCACATTGAGAAAGTCAAAGCCTGTTGCTATAAATTTGGCATTGTTTCTAAGTGTGAGAAGAATGGTGAAGACACTTGGAAAAGTTGGCAAGAACTATTCAATCTAAGATCAAGAAGCTTGTGATAGTATGGCAATCTCAAATGACATAATACCACTTGAACAAGATCTAGATACCTCTCAAAAAGCTTGAAATACGTTAAAAAATTTGTAAGAGACATCTACAGTAACCGAGAGGTTGTCTGTTAAGAAATCAATTGTTTATTTGAGGACAATTAAAGGTGGATCACTCATACAACATCTCAATAAATTGAAACATCTTAAGAGATGAACTTATCATTGTATCTAAAAAGATAGAGATTAGGGATCTTATTTTTATAACCCTTAACAATTGCATTGGTGTTTTCAAGTGTTTGTAGTAGGTATTAATGGGAGCTATACCATTGAAATTTGTCAATGATGAGCTGGGAGGATTGTTCTCATGGGAGGAGAGGAATAAGCTTAAGGATGAAGGTGACAATTATGAACACATCTTCACAACAAAGCAATATGAAAATGAAGACAAAGTTTGGCTTGCAAGGAGAGAAGAGAGGGAAGTTAACGACAAGGTGACTTCAAGGTGATTTATCCATGTGCTTATAGGGTTTTCATTATGGAGTATGACTTTATTGAGAGTAGGGTTAGGGTTTTTCATTATGCAGGTTGAGTTTGTTAAACATAGGGTTAAGATTTTTCATTATGGAGGTTCAATTTTTTAGATATAGGAAATGTATTCTTTATATTTGGCCTTTACATTGGTTTATCATGAAATTTTAAATTAATCTTTTTTTAGATAATTTAATATCAATTTTATAGTAGCCCACAAGGATGAAATTTGATAGGCAAATTGCTTGTAGCCTTATGGTTTTTCATTGTGGAAGTTGACTTAGTTGAAGATAGGGAATTTATTCTTTATATTTGACCTCCTTTACACTCCTTTACCCATGAAATTTTGATATATTTTTCTTTTCTTTCTTAGAAATACTCTAATATCAATTCTATATCAATTTTATGGTAACTCACATAGATAGAATCTGAGAGGAAAATTACTCATCATGAGGAATTTTAAGGCATTTTACATGTCAAATACAATAAAAAAATTACTGGAACCATGTCAATCTTTGTTGGAAATCTTAAAACAAGTAATAGTGTGATCCAAACCATCAAATTTCATGGGTTGGTTTTGAAATTTCAATCCTATTGGTGGATTATGTTGATACGGATTTTTAACCCCCATCAATCCATGCTAGAGTGCTAGGAAAAATCTTCAAAACATGATTCCAATATTTTATTATGCCCTAATTCACTTCTTCATTTCTTTCAAATTACAAAAGAAAAATGTTAAAATAAAATCTTAGTACTAGAAACAAGATATAAACACAATCTAATTATATTTTTGTTTCAATAAAGTTTGATACCATATATCCATAGTCAAATTAAATGAAGACAATTCTCATTCATAAATAACATCGATGGCTAACAACATTTTAGTTAAATAGTTATAAATTAGATTGTTTTTCATAAACTTCTGACAAAATCCATAAAGAGAGACTCCAATAGTTAAATGGGATAGGTAAGAGCCAATAGGGACCATATTTACGATTAGTAGTCTTTTAACCATTCCATAAAGGGGGTAGTTGCTGATGAAAGTATCAAGCTAGTGTTGCACAATAGGCCAAAAGAAGTGGCGTTGGAGTGCTCTTGAGAGACCTAGAGAGTATTGAAAACATGATCATGAATCCTAGCTAGTTGATGAACAAATGAAGAAATGTTGTGGTGTTCCTTCAACAACTGAGAAGAGGATGATGGCTATAGAGTAATGGGAAACTTGTAACAGGGAAAATGAGTATATCCATAAGAGGCCTCAAAAGGAGGGGGGTCATGAGATGTTGTATGTTCAAGAACACAGTGATCACAAGATGTAGGAGATATATGATTAAGTTATCGAGTTCAATTTTACTACAATTATTTTGAAAAATACATATAATGTGGTGTGTTGTTAAGAATGTAGAAGATTATGTATATGCATAAACAAATTATAAAATTAGAGGCTCAAGAAATATTTCAATGGATAAAATCTAGAAGAGAAGACTATGTATAAAGAACCAAACAAAGAAAACCATACTTAATGGCTCATAGAAGTGTAGTGCTTAATGACTGTGGAAGATTGAATGTGACCATAGAAAAAACATGGGCCATGATTAAGTGTTGAACAATTAAGTGATGTTACCATTGAGTCAAAAAGAGAAGAAAGCATAGTAGTAATGAAGGACTAGACCTCGAGCATTGAATTTTGAAGTAGAACAAAGAAATTTATCCAAGTCATTGAGGAAAGGAATGTTGCTTAACACCTTTGTTTGTTGAACAATGAAGAGCCAATATTGAGCAAGTGAATAACCCTAATGAGTGTCAAACTAGTGAACATTTGGAACAACAATGTGCCAAGCATAGGAATGACCCAACCACAAATCAAAGCAAGGGAAAGTCATGTGCTTAACATGATAAAGATATAAAAATAATTCTTAATGGACTAGGCACGTGGATTCAAAAAATTAATATCACTTTAAGTGTGCAATGAAAAACTTTTAAGACAAAGAACACTTAAAACATGTTCAAGACAAGGTTTCTAAATACATTGAAAATAAACAAAAACTATTGGTAGGAACTATTTGGAGAGTTTTAAACATAGTAAGATATCTATCAATTGTTATCATTAGGAAAACTATTCAAATCAAAAGGCAAATGTGTTTGATTGCCCCGATTTGGCATGGATGCAACTATTGTCCCGCGTTGTGGATTTGGCATGGATGCAACTTTTCTCCTTCCATGTTGGCTAGAATCGATAAATTCATATGACATATATTCTTCAGCATCCACATTCAAGTCCTCTGCTAGAGCTCAACGAGCCCTCCATCGATGCTTAAATCTAGGGCTAATCCAACTTTTCTTTCTTCTTAGAGATCCATCCAATGCTTGTGGTTCATTAGTGAAGTCAAAGTCCATTATAAATTTATCATTGAAGTCAATAAGAAATATTTCCAAATGCTCATTCATTTCCAAACATTTATGTTGTTCTCGTGGTGCATGATCAATTGAAACCTGCCAACTTAAATGCATGAAATTTTAAAATATATGAATCATACAAAACATTCAAATTGATATGTAAATACCATAGCATGTTAGAATAAAGTAAAATTTAATGGATAATTCTCATACAATAAAGAAGGATCACTTGTAATCCTTGTAGCTTCTCTAATATCCATTGTATAATCAAATCACAATCATTGTTTCCTTGATGAAGGGAATTGCCATCATCTCCTCCAACATTGTCCCCATTCCTATTTTCATGAGCATTCTCATTGTCCCCATTGGCGTCATTTGTATGAGGCATATAAGTGTCTTGTTCTTCTAGAATCTCATCCATTATTGTTTCCTCTGTAGCATCTTCTTGGGCTACTTCATTACAAATTCCATATAGAGCACTGAATTTCAAAACATGTTTGTATCTGTTGCCTTGCAATGCCCATGGGCAATCACATACTAGATTGTTTGCAGTAGATGTTGATACAATGTAATATTTTGCACGATTTGTCTGGATAATAACCATGTATGCACCTTCAACAATGTCATGAGGACTAACATCATTGTCAGGAATTCTCCTATATTTCTCTAATGAAGTCTTAAGGTACCTCTCCTTCTTCTAGTTTGTTAGAAATCCAGACTCCTTCAAATAGTTTTGATGCACAAAAAAATGTTCCACCCTCTTCAATAGGGAGAAAATCAACCAATCAATTCTCCTAGAACATTTATGCATTCGGTCACGTAAGAACTTGGTCTTCAAGAAGCAATGATATGATTTAATTGAACTATTGGACTCTTGATTAACATGAGGAAAGTCCTGATAACATTTTGCCCACATATCTAATAAGAAAAATATAAACAATCATTAATATGTTAAGTCAATATGACATGTAATTATAACTAAATTAAGATGATCTATATATGTTGGGGAAAGTAATCTAAGACAACATAATAAATAATTTACATATCTTATCCCCTTCCAACCAATGTTTTCTAAAGTAGTCCGAAAACTTAACTTCGCCAACAAATTTTTCAAAGAATGTTCACATTGCCTCACTAACGACATCATGATCACGACAACAATGCATTATCTCACCTAGACTATGAGATAATTCCCTGGCTCTTTCAGGGGAAGATGCCAATTGAAATGTATTTTTTGACCAAGAACGACGAATATGCCAACTACAAAGGAGGACACGACAACCCAAAATTTGCCTACAAGAAAAGTTATATCGTTCTTGTGTTAATTGAACATGATTAACATTTAGCAACCAAATATATTCATCATTAAATGTAATAACAACAAAAATCTAGGTGTACAGGTGCTAATGATAATTCATACATTCATAATGTGCAGAATATTTGTCTCACCACAATGCTTTAATTTCTGCTAATGCATCATCTGTCATGACAACATTCAGTTTCCAATTTGAGAATATTTTCCTACATGCATCTAGGAGTGGTCTAAGCCATTGGGTTATATCTGATGTTCTATTGCGTGAACACACTGCCCATGCAACATGAACAATGCTATATTGAAAATTGAAGTCAAGAACTGTGTATAATTGGAACTACACAAACCAATACAATAATCAACTTCTCAATTTTAGAGTACTAATTATATTGAATGAAACATTGAACTCAATAGAAACATTAAAAAAACTAATGAAACTCACCCCATATTTGTTTGTGCAAAATGTAGAATCCAAAGCCAACATGTTGTTGTGAGAACACTTGACCATCATATCAAGCATCCATTTTGGATGCCAATTATGAATGGTACATCCTCCCCTTCTGGTCGCTAGTAGAAACAAAATTATTTTTTTTCTTGTTGATACCACTTGTTAACACTCAAAGAATCCCTGGGATCTAATTGATACTTATCTTTCAAATGGCGATTGAATATATTGGAGACATCTTTTCTACATAAATTAAGGTCTTTAGCACCCATCACGGAACCAAAGAGCCCATCAAGGATATGTCATTCAAATATTGTATCAACTGGAACACCAAGTCCACATAGTGTCTTTATCATTGATTGGATCTCATTTGAAAGATGGGTACCCAAGGACTTTCGATCAGTAGATCTATCATATTTTCCATGGCATGGCCAACCATTGCAATCTTCATTTAGGTACTCATTATAGGTGATAATTACAACCCCTGACATATCATTCACTTGCTTCGTTATAAATTTGCATTGGCATCCTCTTTTTTGGACAAAATTTCATTTTCTTAACAGTGGTTGTGGATGTCCTCTAAGATCATTCGGGCCATAACAACATTGGAACCTAAAAAATAGCTAGCATTCAAAGAAACATCATTACATGTAATAGTAATACCAATAATAATTTTTGGAACTTAACAATACATATTGAAAGAACATATAAATTGGATTAAGAGGTCATGATAAATACTGACAATGCATAGTTCAAGGTTGTTGAACCCATCATAGAAGATTCACCATCACCAAAGCGCTTCCTATGTGATCTACGTACAAATGTACATGGTGTATCCAGGTTGTTTTTCTCTCCCATAATGAAGTCTTCCAACATATTGTATGGTATCAAAGCAGTGCGATCAATAGTGCCATCTTCATGCTCTATATCACTCCAAACAAGGTCTTGGCTTGAAAATATATGCTTGTCTAATAAACTTTGAACATGGAAGTTCTTGATATGTGAATGTTTTGTCTTACGAACCATTATGCCAATTATTGCAATATGTCCCTATAATTCGAGCGTAAATGCAAATCAAACAAAGTTAAATGAAAATACATCTATTTTAAATAAAAATTCGAGCAAATGGTAAATGTAAATCAAACAAAGTTAAATGAAAATATATCTATTTTAAATAAAAAAAAGTCTAGTAATATTGGAGACATGATTGACATTGACACATACACATGTTCTTAACTCAAATAACTTGAAACTTAGTCAATTATAAGTTCAATGGTTATAAAACAATGTAAAAGACTTAAAATTTACTTTTTAAATTTCATCTTGTATCTTAAATAAACCAATTCTTTCTATTGCATGACCAATATAGATTCTAAATTGATAGTGTAAATATCACATTAATATTTGCACTCAAATGAATGAAGGAAATATTCTTTATATGGATTGTGCAAAAATTGAAGTTATATACTGGACATCAATTAAGACAGGGCATGTACTTTCATGTAAATCCATATAGGCATGTTTGCCTCAAAATTCATATATTTCCCAAGTCCGTTGTCACTTAGCATAAGTTTCCAACTATATCTAATCTTAACATGGATAGTATTACTTGATATCATGAGTAATCATTTCCACATAATAAATCTATAAATGTAGGTATTGGTCTTATTCTTACAAGGTCATCTTAGGATGTTTTGTTTCCTTTTGTCCTCCTCCATCACTAATGTTGAAGGTTCATTGTTAAGGATCTTAACAATTTGTTCAAAGAAAATGAAGGTAGATAGAATATTTGTGGATTTTTCAATATAAAAAAAACTTTATTTAGGTGATGAAATATGAAGGTTCATTGTTAAGGATCTTAACAATTTGTTCAAAGAAAATGGAGGTAGATAGAATATTTGTGGATTTTTCAATATAAAAAAAACTTGATTTAGGTAGTTGTTCAAATTTTTCAGGATAACATATATTTAGAATAATCTCGGTTAACTAAATATCTACGTTTTTTTGAGAAATCTAAATATCTACGCTTTTTAGAGAATCTTGGTTAACTAAATGTTAAGAGTTTACTCTAAAACGTTAAGGGTTAATATAAACACTCCATGATTTTAATATGAAATGTATAAGGGTTAATATAAACACTCCATGATTTTACTCTAAAACTTAAAAATCAGGTTTACAATTAAAATAAAACCCATGAGAAATTTTTTACCTGGGTCATGATTTACTTATGAACGTGTAAGGAACCGTTTCAACCAATGGCTAGGGGATGGCTGGTATTGGCAAAGCCACCTACGGTGCCTTCAATTTCCCACTTTACCTAACCTGTCGAGGGTGAGGTTGGGTTATAACTTCCGACCGGCCAGGCCAAAAACGTTGTGAAACCTATGAGACTTGAAACATTTTCATCACACTGGTAATTGGTCAAGGGATGTAATATCTTCTTGGTTGTACCAATTATAATGGTCGTGATTCACTTATGAACACGTAAGAAGAATAATCATAAGCTCCCTTACAAATCATCTGGATTATCATTCACAAGAAAATCTCCATGGCTTCCACCGTCGCAGATCGACCTGCGCCTTCGAGGTGTGAGAGGGGGATCAATGTGTTGATGTCCATTAATTATGGGCCGCTCACGCTACCATTGTGCATGCACTTTGCATTAACGTTGGGGAGTTGTCATCCTGCAGGGTAATCCCATTGCCATCTGGTGAAATAAATTTGGGTGATGGCAGATTACAGTTGAAAAGATAGTTGTCGTACTTCGGAAGACATTTGATATAACCACCACTGGAGGAATTTTCAGAGTTAGGAACTAGGGAGGGAAGATTGCTCCCGAGTTAGCCTACCCCATCTTCTATTTGTCTCAGTACATGAAGCACTTCAAGCCACCTGAGATAAGAAACAAGATCGGTATTATAACCAACTCTGTCAATTTCTAATACAAATGATGGGATTGGAAAGATGGAAATACAAAATTCATGTGAGGGTGCTTAGTTGCTCTGTACTACAGGTCCATTCAAGGTTCCAATGAATATTAAATTGTCAAGATTTTCTTAGCTTGTTCTCATATTAATTTTATGGAAATGTTTCGAAGGTGTAATTTTCATTTTTCAATGCAAAAGATAGTTCCCCTAAATTGTCATTTGGAGAAGGCTCTGATCTCAGTTGAACATGAAGCAACTATAACCCTGTACTTTTAGGAATTTAGATTAGTTGTGTTGCATATTTCAAATACTCATCTTTCATATCTTTACTGCTTCCAAGGATCTCATAAATGGTTACCCAATCTATTACACTTCAAATTCTAGTAATGACATACATAAAATTTGGACCAACAACTTGTGATATATGGAAATGTTTTTAAGCATGTTGGGTTCTATTAAAATTTAATCTACTATTAAACCCTTATATCAAGAAAAAAAAAGTTGAGCCCAAGGACACACTTGATTCTAGAACAATACAAAGTATGGCAACGAAGGTGGGGCGAGTATAGATAATCTTACAAGAAAAACTTAGACAACAATCCCAAAATAATACACACGGAATATTTTCTCTGCTACTGATCATTATTGATATAAACAACATCATCTTTCTACTTATGAGTAGAATTTATATGTCGATGTTAACTTAATGATATTCTTAGACCCCAATAGATGATACAACCATGAGTAGAACCCCCAATATGATGCATATATGCACAAGAAGTAAATGTGCTAGAGATATGTATATGCTTCCATATGTTATTTTATGATTCTCCAGACCTTTGAAAAGGCCAGTAAAACTTATTTACATTGTGCTAGAGATATGTATATGCTTCCATATGTTATTTTCTAGTTCTCCAGACCTTTGGAAAAGTCAGAAGACTTATTTACATTATACATAGAAAACAACTTTCATTAGTTTTTATTCCTTTGTTTATTTTTCAATTGTTGTTTTTCTGAGTGTGTTTGTATATCTTTTACCTTGTTTCCTTTCTCTTTTTTATCATTGGAAAGTTTATTTAAAACATTAGAGAAGTGGATGTCTTAAAGCAAGGTTCAAAGACTAGAGGACTTACCCGATTGGTCATCCATGACAAGCTGAATCTTTTTGGTTTGTATATTGTGAGCCACATGATGCAAGGAAACTGCAATAATGAAATGCATGACACTTGTCCATGACAATTATATATATCAACAATTTATAATTGGCGCCACAAGACTAACTAAAACAAGGCCAATAAACTAAACTCGAAGTATAGAAGGAAAATATACTCAATTTTGCATAAGATGAAAGTCTCATATTCATTGTTATAGGGTACTTACAAAGTAAGTTGTTGGACCAAAATCAAATCCTCCAAAGAACCCAAGCAAACTCCTAAAGAAAGGACATGTTATGCCAATGAAGAAATTTAGGGTTGGCATTCATAAGAGAAGGTCTGATAGAATAGTCTTTTATTTAGAGAAAGTAATTTAAAAGGTTTGTGAGAATGCAAATTTTTTGTTCAGTTTTTAGTAATATTGATTCCACTTACCAACATAGGTTGAGAAAACAATTAAACGAAGCCTAAATCTTGGGGTAGATTGCATTTTTTTTACCATCATGGTTTCCATCGTTTTTTTTTACCATCATTGGTCGTAACTTTGGCATACTATCTCCGTTTGACGCACATGATACATCGTTAGAAAGATCTATCCGAGGACTACACTGCTAACAACGAATATCGAGTCTGGAATATACTCATATTTGCCAGACCATTCATGCCCAAAAAATGTCGTTTAGGGCCTCAAGACAGCTCCAGAAGTTCAGGACCCGAAGAACTGCTAAAAATAGTAAACAATGCTACAATTAAGGAAACTAAAAAAATGAAAGAAACAATGGTGTGGGTCCAGGTGGAATAGGCAGGTGGCCACCAATATCCACTTGGATTAGTCCTCCCCCCTTAGAAAGCAATGGTCCCCATTTTATTGAGTTCCTCCATGAGATGAGAAAACTTTCGCTGAACTTGGTCCCTGGTGAGCCACTTGCCTTGGTGAAGGAGTTAGCCTGCTTTGACAACTCGATATAGTTGGATCCTCTGTTGGCGGGTGTTCTTGATCTGTGTGTCCATAATTCGATCAGNGCTTGTTCCATGCAATCTGGGTTTAACTCTGTTGGTGTGAGTTGTTCTGCCATGTCGGATGTGTCTAATAGAGGTGGAAAGTAGGGCCGAAGGCGGTCCACATTGAGCACTGGGTGCAGACCAAGGAATGGTGGAATACCGAGCTCAAAGGAATTTTCCCCTACAACCTTGGTGATGGTGTATTTCCCATATCAGAGTGGGAGAATCTTGCGGTAGGGTCCAGCGAGGCACTCCTTTTGCAAATGTAACCACACTTTGTCGCCCACCTAGAAGTTGTGTGGCACCCGATGTTGATCATGTCGTTGCTTGTACTTAGCATTAGCTCTGCCCAAGATGTCATGAACTTGTTGGTAGATGTGCTGAATGCGCTCAATGAAGTTGTTTTCCTTGTCAGCCTTAGACTAGACGTGGGTTGAATATGCCCGAGTAGCCGCAAATGGCATGGCTACGTCAATGGGACATAGTGGTTGGAATCCAAAGCCCACTTGAAAGGGGCCGTGGTTGGTTGAGCTATGGAGAGCCTGGTTGTAGCTGTGTTGTACATAGGGGAGGCTCTCATTCCATGTGCATGCATGCTTTGAGTTGTACATGCGCAGAATGTGTACAATCATCCCGTTGATGACCTCTGTCTGGCCATCAGTTTGCGGATGGAAAGTTGTGGACTTGGTGAGCTTGGTGTTCAGCATTGACCAGAGGCTGGACCAAAATGTACTGAGGAACCTGCTGTCCCGATCTAAGATGATAGACTATGGGATCCCAAAGTGTACCCACACTCGTTCAAAGAAGAGTTTAGAAGTGGCTTCTGCTGTGATATTCTTCTTGCAGGCCATCATAATGGACATCTTCGAGAATCAGTCCACGACCACAAAAACACAGTCATTGCCATGCTTAGTAGAAGGAAGGCCTAACATGTAATCCATAGAGATGGATTCCCAAGGTCGATTGGGGGTAGGAAGTGAATTATAGAGGCCTTGCTTCTTGATGGTCGGTTTGGCAATGGCACAAGCAGTGCAAGACTTGATGTACTTCCTGACATCTTGTCGAAGGTTCGGCCAATATAAATACTTTTGCAGTACTGCCATGGTTTTCTCGACCCCGAAATGCCCAATGACGCAAATGTAGTGCGCCTCCCAAATCATCTTGGCACACTCGCTTGAAGGAACAAAAAGGTGTCCCAAGTGACAAAGCAGGGCATCCTGGAGGTGAAAGTTGGGAACTTGCTTACCCTAGAAGAGTGTATTGTATGTGTGGCCGAATTCTAGATCACTTGTGTAGAGAAGCGGCCAATCGGAAGTCTCGTGCCCACAAGAGTTGAGCACAGTGGTTAGCGCCACGATGGGTGGTCCACTGAGGCAGTCTGCAACATTATTGGTCCTGCCTTTCTTGTACTTAATGTTCAAATGAAATTGTTGCAGGTATTTGGACCACTTCTGATGGTGATCATTCTGCAACTTCCCTTGTGTCTATATGAACTGTAGGGGTCCGTGGTCTGTGTGGATGACCATTTCCTTTCCCAAAATGTAATGCTTCCATTGTCGACATGCCTGCACAATGGAATACATTTCTTCGTTATAAGTGGGATACTTCCAGACTATGTCGGAAAGTGTCTTACTATGATATGCCACTGGATGCCCATGTTGTGTAAAGACTGCCCCAATGGCATAGTCAGAGGCATCTTTCTCGATCTCAAATGTTTGTTGCAAGTCTAGTAATGTGATCACTGGTGCAAAGCAGAGGAAATGCTTCAACTCCCCGAATGCCTTATGTTGAGATTCGGACCAAAAGAATTTTGCTTTAGCTCCTCCCTTGGTGACTTGACTCAAGGGCCAAGTGATATGAGAGAATCCCAACACAAACCTACGGTAGAAATTGGAAAGACCTAAAAAGTTGTGGAGCTTTGTTAGGGTGGTTGGGGCTGGCCAATCCCGAATGACTTGGATCTTTGATGGATCCACATGCACCCCCCACTCATCAATAATGTTTCCTAGATACTGAAACTGGGTCATGCCAAAAGTGCATTTCTCCAAATTGACACACAACTTGTGTTGTCGCAGTGTTTGGAGGACCTGTCGGATGTGGTGGAGGTGTTCTTCCCAAGTATGGCTGAAGATCAGAATATCATCCAAGTACACCGCTACAAATGAGTTGGTGAATAACCATAGGATGTCGTCCATTAGCCTCATGAAGGTTGCAGGGGCATTCATCAACCTGAATGGCATGACCAACCATTCGAAAAGGCCCTCCTTGGATTTGAAGGGAGTCTTTTGCACATCAGAGAGTTCAATTGGTACCTGGTGATACCCCAACTTAGAGTCGATCTTGCTGAAATATTTCACCCACTTGAGTTGGTCCAGAAGGTCATCAATCCGTGGGATCGGGTACCTATTCCGAACAGTGATCTTGTTCAGTGCCCGATAGTCAATGCAAAGTTTCCAAGTCCC